>VZTF01001612.1:1147523-1237248 GCA_013397755.1 Cnemophilus loriae | reverse complement strand
CTGCCAGTAGGCATGGGCATGTCACACATCCTTTCTTTATAGCAGTGCAATGCAGAAAATTATATTCTCTTCTTACAGCAAGATCAGATCTGGAGATGAAAAACGTCTAGTATTGTTTTTTAAAGCTTTTTACTAATTTATGACCAAACCATGCAATAAATATGGTCTTTTCTTTCCTGGTATTTCCCTTCTCACATGTGCCAGCCCTTTGTACAGCCACCTGCTTTGAACCCAGACTCCTTAACAATTAATCAATATTTAAACCTGAATCCACTCAATTATTCATTTAAACAACTGCCACGCATTAGTGTCAATAAAAAGCTCCAGAAAAGATGGAGAAAGAAAGAAAGAAAGAAAGAAAGAAAGAAAGAAAGAAAGAAAGAAAGCTGTTTGAAATGCTCATAAACAATGAAGAAGAAAATAAACATTAGGAAAAAAGATGGCTCATCAATAAAGATCATCTTGCAGATCAAAAGCAGAAGTCACGGACATGAATGTACTTTTTTTTATTGTCTAACTCTATAGTCTGCAAACAATGCACTGAGCCCAGCTGCAGAAATCTTACAGTCCAGCTAGAGGCTAATGGATTTGCACAGAGGCATCTTGACCCAAAAACTCCTATTTCTCGTAATGATGAAGAGGAAGGGGTCTCCAGCCTGACTTCTAGATTTGCGTCTGAGGTTGAACTTAATATCTGGCAGAAATTATAAAATAAATCTTTTACTTGCAAGACAAATAAATTGCCTGAGAGGTCTGTCAACACCAACCCATGCATTTCTATTTTGCAGCACACTTTCTCTAGCTCTCCAGAGGGCTGATAATGTGAATATTGTCCACAAAACTGCAATCAGTACTTACTGGAGCCTCTGGAAGTTACAGCCCTCCCCAGTAAAGCATAGTCGCACCAAAACAAAGCAAAAGTCACACATCCAGATTACACATACACACCTTACTAGCGAACCATCTCTGAAATGCTCTGAGCAGCGGCATTCACAGAGCAAACTCCTTGGGACACCCGCTCCCCAAGGAGCACCACAGCTGATAGATACTGCAGGGCCTTTCACATGCAGACAGCTGTTGCTTTGCCCAAACCTGGGGCCGAGTGAATCCATGAGGTCTGGCTCCATGTTTCACGGATTCAGAAGTGCTGCCTGTTTTTTCTGAAGGGTGTTTCCATCTCCACCCTCCGGATGATGACAAAGTCTGTCCTAGGAGCACCAGTGCAGTTTGTGTCCATGAGAGAGGGCAGATTCCTGCATCTGGCTCCAAGCTGTCCCTTCCCACATCTGCAGCCCCTAACTGGGTCTGACATTAGTGTGCAGGTGGGAGCTGATGCCTCACACACACCATCCCTACAGCACCAGTGATGCAAATGGATCCAAGTTCGACTCCATAGTTTTCTGGTTTAAATGTTATCACTTATATAATCCCCTGAAGTTTTGCATGGTAGAATTAGTGATATAACATTTAAATCCACACTTCTCAGTAGACTGCATGAACTGATACCCATCAACCTGTTTCCATTCTCAAGAAATACTATGCCAGGTATGTAGTGAAAATGAATTTGATAAGTGTAAGCACTTGTTTAGCTTCAGGGTCCTGTTAAGGCTATCTCGGGGAATTGAGAAAAGAGTCTAGACTTATAATATATTTTTTCCTGCCAGCAAAAATATATTTACACTGTTTAAATAAAGGAGACATTATTTTTGTGGGACATCAAGATAGATTCTTTCAATTATTTTGGCTGTTTTATCACAGACAGAAAGAGTGAATGCTCATTTGAAGTCAGAAGAAAATATCTTTATTGTCCCCGTGCTGTTGTTCTGTTTTGTTTTGCGGTTCGGTTGGTTATGGGATTTGGGGTTTGTTTTGGTGGGTTTTTTTCATTTGAAAGGTTTTTCTTGTATCAAGTAATAATTTTTTTTTCACTTAAAACATTTCTATACTGTCTTTCCTGGAGTCTAGGAGCAGAAGCCATATTTAAGTCTGAGAGCTCCCTCTTAAAAAAAATCAGGAATATGTTGTTCTAGACACCATTTGCTGGAAAAATGAAATTTTTACTGGTGACATCACATCTCCAACAAGAGTTGTGGAAACCAAAATACAGAAGTCACCTGACTGTGAAAAATTTGCTATTACTTTAACGTGTAACCCCTCAGCTCTGATCTTTGCCTCGATATATTCTTGCCAGGTGCTCAAGAGAACGTCTGAACCCACAAAATACGATGCCAATCAGAGGATGTTCGTCGATACACTTGAGCAATAGAGCAATAGTGAATTATGGAAAATTTCTTCTAATGCTTGCAAGAGTGGGGTCTTTGCTCCCCTTGTGTGAAACTGTTTCCTTTCTCTGCCTCATGGCATTGACATTGCTCTGCTTTCTGCCTCTGCTGCCCAAACCGTGGTCTTCTACATTTATCAGCCAACAGTGTCAGAGCTGTTCTTTCAGTATCTCAGGCACTGCTGTGCAACATCAGCATTTATGCAGCATCACATATGCCAGCTGGTATCCAGTTCCCCACTAGGATTTAGTCTCAGACCCACAACGGCTGTTAAGTAAATAATTCCATCAAAATCACTGAGTATTAGATGGCTAATTCCTACCAGGACAGTTGTATGCCTCTGAGGACCTGGGTCTTGGCCCACACACCAATGCCATTCGGAAGAAAGTATATGTGCCTTGATTAATTTTTTAATGAGGCCAAAATTAAAGTTGTTTTAGGATGGGAGTTAAATGTTATTTGTCCCTTTACAAACCACTAATCCAAATAAATGTGGTGAGAAGCGGATCTCTTCTAAAGGCTGTAAGTTCCCAAGGGTGGAATAATTAAATTTTCCAAAATACTTATCATAATTATGTTTTGTTCAGAAATTAGTTGAGCTCTCCTCTTGGGATCAATTATGAGTCATCCTAAACCCAGAAGCAAAAAAGTTTTTCAGTAAATCCTACTAAAATGAGTACCAGCTGTTCCACACAATAAAGTAGATTTTTTTGCCCCCCCACATTTTAACATGCTAGTGAAGTTATTAAAACATTGCTTTTGGTCATTCTCCAGCATTTTGCACAAAGCACTTGAAGGTCACTGTGGCTGGCACTTAGAGAGTGGGATATGCAAAGGAGCTCTTGAGGAGCCACGAGCCGGGTGCAGGAGTCTGTTTAATAAGAGCATGTGGTTTGTGTGAGAGAAATTAATATTGCTCTGCATATTCTGTTGGAAAGAAGCAGCAGGTTAGAAGGTTAGAACAGAACAGCAGAAAAAATCAAAGGGCCCAATTCTGATTATCTCATCATTTCCGACCTTCAGCAACTCCTGTGGAAGCAGATTTCTCATGTCCTGCTCCTGCAAGAAATGGTGTCATACTATTAACTGCAGCATGAGGAAGGTGGGTTGGGGTCCTGATTCTCCTGGTATTTTTCTAGGGTCAGCACGACTCTCTCTTGATTTCCAGTAAGGCCCCTTAAAATCACATGTCCATGGTACCTAGTTCTTTAGCTCTGGGATTCTGACTCCCTGAGGTGCTGTACAGGTGGAAAAACTGCCAACGACTTGAGTACTGAACACAAGCACCTTTTGTTCATCTTTAGAGGTGGTAGAAATTGTCAGCATCTTATCCAAGCCTGCTACTTGAGACCAGAGAGTTAAAACCTTCATAAGGCAATGGTCTCCAGACCCTTTCTGTCCCCCAAAGCAGGACTGGCACAAGCCAGTGGATCCAAGCACATTTCACCACTGAACCCATGCTGCACAATGATACCCCAGGCTTTGCTTTTGTGTTTTTATGGCTTTGACACTTTTGGAAAAACTTTGTACATATCTGAGTGTGATGTGTGATGTGTGATCACATGTGACAGCTTCAGCATTTAAAAGATAGTCCTGAAGATGATTAGAGAGGAAAAAGAAAGAGCAAGTGGTTCTCCAATGTCTTAAAGAAGCTTTGCCTTTTACATTTCCACGCTGGTAGATCCTTTTCAGTGGGGGTAAGGATTGATTTAGAAAATGTCCCATACTGGATTCCTGGCTAGATGACACCAAGGTATTGCTGGTAACGTCACAGAAAAGAGAAGCTTCACATCCTGTATCATTATGAATCCATTGCCCATCTTTCATCCTCTTTGACTGGTTTAGTGAACTTGATGGTCAGTTTAAATTACAAGGGAAGGATATTTTAGAGAGAAGGGTATTTTCCATAGGGAATAGTCCCCCTATGACAAGAAAAAGCAGATTCAATTGCCAGGAATTTTCGTGTCCCATTATAAAAAAAAAAAAAAAGTTTAGTTTTTATTCATGGTGAAAAATCTCCTTTCTGCATCAGTTAAACATCTGCTGAAAAGAGATAGATTTCAGTGGGAAATTTCTTTTGTGATGCTTTGCATGAGAGAAGGATTTATTTATCAGCTCTGACTGTGAGTATCATCAGCCAATCAGTACTGAAAGGTAAATCAATTGCATGAGCCAAACAGATCAATAAAAAATGGAGCCATTAATTTTGCTCAAGACACTTTACAGGATATTGTTTGCCTAACAAGAAGGAAACACAATTACATCAATAACCTCTTAGGTTTAGAAAGGTCTGCTATAAGAAATAATTGGAAGTGATTATAAAGATCAGATTTCCACATTTACAAAAATTAAAGCATTGCAAAGTGTGATCTCTCCTGTGAAAAGCTATTTCTTCAACTGAAGGGTACTGTAAGCAGGAAGAAAAATAAGTACCATTTGTGTTACCCAAAATTCAACCCAGACATCTTAGGAGACAGTTTTTAGAATACTTATGATGTATTAATCTTACCAACAAGAGAGAAGTATCACTTTGTCTTTACTGAAAGTGAGTCTGTTATCAAAGTGATTTCTATCCCCATAGAGCACAGGTCACCACAGTACAAATACCTGTCTGCAGATGGCCTTGCTCAGCCTGGGGAATCCTTATGTCAGAGGGTTTCCTCACAGGAAAAGACTTCTGTTGACAAAATCAGCAGCAGAATCAAGGCCTGTGTGGAGATGGATGCTGTTATCACACCATGTGTCTGCTGTAGGCTTGTCTCTGAAGCACACCAATGACCCTCACACTCCTCAGAACTACACAGCTGCAGCAGCTGATTGACAGAGTATCTGCATGAATTCATTCAGCCTAATTTTTCAAGAAGAGATGCATGTCAAACCGGCAGCCCCGTTCCCCAGAGCAGTATCTGGTTATTTTGCTTCCTGTGGATTGCACAAGCACATAGAAGTGTTTGGCCAAGTCATAAAGCTACCTGCACTGGGTCTGCAGGTGATCACATCCAGGCATGGCTGCACACAGCCAGATCCCACTGGATGTGAAAATACAGCACAAAATACTAATCAAGGGTGAATCAAACTGAAAGCACGTTGCCATGAGCCCAAGAAGTCATAGAATAGAATCCTAAAGAGATCTGGGTTGGAAGAGACCTTGAAGATCATCTAGTTTCATCCCCCCTGTCTATGGAGGAATACCTTCCACTGGCCCAGGTTGCTCAGAGCCTCATCCAGCCTGGCTTTGGACACTTCCAGAGATAGAGCATCCAAAAGTTCTCTGGGCAACCTGTTCCAATGCCTCACAGTGAAGAATTTCTTCCTAATATCCAATCTAAATCTACTCTCTGTCTGTTTAAAGCCATTCCCCATTGTTCTATCTCTACCTGCCCTTGCAAAAAGTCACTCTCCAGCTTTCTTGTAGGCACCTTCAGGTACTCCCTCACTTATTTGGGAATAGAGGATATAGAGCATCTCTCCCCTCTTAACCCTTTTCCTGGCCAGCCCCATGCCCTTAGCAATTTTTTGAGGCTTCCTCTCTCCAAGCAAGGGCTAAAAGAATTCTGGAAAGGCCTGAAAAAGGAATGAAATTCATAAAAGTACCTGTGCAACTGAAGAGATGGAAAGCTTGAGAGTGTGACTAAAAACCAATTAAATACAAGACTAATGAGCAGGCTGCCTGTTGTCCATCAGAGGACTAATGCCAAATGCTGCTGAGTGCAGAACTCCCCTGGAAATTAAATACTAGAAAAATAAAGGTCTATCCTGAAATTAGTCTAAAACATCTAATATATCCTAGCTGAAATGTTTCCCCAGAACCAACTTTCTCTTAGAGCGCTATGATATCACCTCAGTATATGTGGAGGGTTTCTTTACTGAGGCCTTGCTCCTGATTTTGCTTATGTTGATATTATATTCTGTCATTTTGGTGGGATTGCTTCTGGTCACTCAGTTTGGGTGTAGAGCAACAGGTATTTCTAAGTCTGGCACTTTGGCTGTGCTGGTAACCATGGTGGAACAGAAAAGAGAAACAACCAGGATAATAAAGAGAAATAGGAGACTCCCGTGTGCACTGGAGTGCTCCCACCAAGCTAAAAAGGACTGATGTGTCTGGTGTACATCAGTGACTCAGTTAAGAAATGGCTGCACAAACAAACAGGAAAACAGAAAACCTGTCAGGAGATTGTCAGGGCCAGTGCGCACAGCTGACAGTGACAAAGCCAAAGATAACACGCAGCAAAGAAAAAGCCCATTAGAGAAGCACAAGATAAGAAGGGAAATTAGCCAGGCACCAAAGAGCATCCCATTAGAGTGAAATTTGGTGTTAACAACCACTACTTACAGTCATCATATGGCCTTAATGAACAATTTGTCTTTGCCAAAGCCTGCTGTCCCTACTGCAAGCCACCATGTTTGATGTCCTTTTAATGATCCATGTGCTTCATTTGTAACAACCCAATTAACAATCAGGCTCCAATAGCTCTAATTATCATCTACGGTTAATATTGTTTCTGTACTGTAGGGAGTTTATTAGACTGCATTTTGCACAACTGAGATTTTCTAACTCAAAGTCTTGCTCAGCCTGTTAGACTTCTGGAGGGGAATGAACAGGTAAGGACAAGAAAAATACAGCTACAGAAGAAATGTCACTGAGCTGCTGCAGCAATTTCTCCTTTCAGGCCCAGTTCTTAGCTGCAAAGAGTGTATTATGTGCACAAACCATATGACACAGGGGCTGCAAAAGCCCATGGGCTGATGAAGTCTGGAAGAGAGAGACACTCTCTGCTGATTAACTTGCTGAGAGGAGCACACACTGCTGGGTCACTGCAGCTGAGCATCACTTCTTCCATCCTAGAAGTCAACACGCTGCAAACAGCCAAAATCAGAGGAAAATTGTTGTCCCAGACACACAGGGGGCCCAAGTGTGCACAGCTGTGAATGGGCCAGATTAAGAGGAGGGGTGCTGCTGGTGAACCCAGTTAATGTCACTTGGCTCAACACAACGCTCCACAAGCAAGGCATGGAAATGGCCAGATGTACAAAGAGGATTTCAGCACCCCCCACAGGCCAGCACAGAGGTGGTAGAGAAAAACTATGGTTTATTTGAGGAGCAAGCTAGAAAGTTTGGCTATTTACATCCTCTCTGCTGAAACTGCATCATATGAGACAAACACAACAAAACAAAACAAAATTGAGAAGAGAAGAGAAGAGAAGAGAAGAGAAGAGAAGAGAAGAGAAGAGAAGAGAAGATAAGAGAAGAGAAGAGAAGAGAAGAGAAGAGAAGAGAAGAGAAGAGAAAAGAAAAGAAAAGAAAAGAAAAGAAAAGAAAAGAAAAGAAAAGAAAAGAAAAGAAAAGAAAAGAAAAGAAAAGAAAAGAAAAGAAAAGAAAAGAAAAGAAAAGAAAAGAAAGAAAAACACTGCACAACTCCCCCACAAATTCCAGCCGCTCTTGAGCCCATTACATATTTGCAATCACTTATGGGGTTCACTGATGCAAAGAACAAAATTATAACCAAATGATGATGTGGACTGACTGCCTATCCACTAACAATGCCCTTTGGGGGTCCTTAGAGGTCCATAATAAATATAAAATAAACAATTTTAGAGCATCCTTCCTATCACCTCATTATCTCCTTTGAATCTAATCCAGTTTGGGACAGCAGACTCTCAGCTGTACCTTTCAATCTTTGTGTATATGCTGAGCATTGGTGTTTTTCTTAGAAACTATACATGCACATAGTGTTTTATAGAATCTACAACAGCTAATTTAACTCAATTTTTAGCTTTTTATACCCTGGGTGGTATAAAAATAAATTAGGACTTTTGTAAGACCAGATTGTGGATGCTGAAAGACAAGATCAGCCCAAAATCAGTTTTCTTTTAGTCCTCCTTGTTAATTTGTGTTCCTTGATTTTCTGCATAAATTGTTAATATATTTCTATGCTGTGTAGCATTGGATAGCTAGCAATCCTGAAAACAACAAAACAACCTTCTATGTCTTTCTATTTATAGAGAACACATACCTGTTCCTTTTTTTTGGCAGGCTATTTTTATGTTTGCGTTGAAAAGACAGAAAAAAAGCATTTAGAAAATCGTTGAGTTTCAAGAAGATTGAGACTAGGTTAACTCAGAAAAACTCTGTATATGAGATGAAACCAAAAACAGAAAATAAGTCACAACTGTTCCTGTTGACAGCATTTATATACATTTAAGTGCAATGTACAAAAAAAATTGTGATAGTCTGATATTTTTATATATGTGATCAGAGCAGGACGATCTAAATTCTCAGAAATCCAGTCCAAATTGTGTGTGGGACTAATGACCAGTGAATATTAACAAACATGCAGAGGTAAGCGAAACAAGGCTGCCCAAAACAACCAAGATCTTCCTTGATGTACCTGATAGATGCCCTTTGAAAAGCATCTGGGTTTCTGGAAATCCTGTTAAGTTTTCCTATTATAGCAATGGGCAAAATGAATTTTACTAAGACTAGCAGATTTTGGTCTTAATGGCAGAAATAATTTACCAGAAAAGGCAGAAGAAGAAAGGAGGATGTAGAAAGGGACTGATTAACAGCTGCACTTAGGCAAGATCAAACAATCTAATAAAATTAAGTATCTCTGCAAGACCAAAATAAGATCCAGAAAACTAGACCCTATTTGAGGCACATAATAAAAATGTTGTAGCCAATAAAAGTTTATGTGGAAACCTAATCCTCTAAAATGATAAAAACTAATTTAACCCAGAATAGTTATGAGGTTACCAAATTACCCTTTTTTTAAAACTTTCTTTTAATGTCAGTCATATTTCATCGATCCCATGACAAATCTCAGTGTAGTGCTTGAGTTTCCACCCTGTGAAATAAGACACATAAGTGATTATGAATTCTCTTCTGGTATTTCTGAGAGCCTTTACTGCTATTCCCAGACTTTTACCTGCACCAGCCTATCAGGATGGTATTTCCTGCCCAAAAAGATTTAATCATGTAATTGATTGGCTTATTTTATATTTGGTGGATGGACAGGTAGGAAGTGCTTTTCTGTGGCGTCTTCACCACCCCTATCTTTATACATCTGTAATGCGAGCACTTATATCTGACCTATATGATCAGTGGAAAGAAACAGGCACTTCTGGGGGCTTCTCTTGACTCAGATGTCTGCTTTCAGGAGGTGAGTCATGCCTTTGCAGTGCCTACTTGTCTCCATTGATATTAAGGCAGACTGAGGTCATTAGGTCAAATGTAAATTTGATCAGACAACCTGCCCACCCCTGCTAAGTGCATCAAAATGAGAATGTCAAAAAAAATTACTGTTGCCCTAAATTATATCTCCTTCCTTTTTATCCTCATTTCCTGTCTGAACCAGCTCCCTAGGGATGTCATGTTGTAACAGGAGAAAGTTTAATTAATAAGTTGGTTCTCCGCAGTAGAAACTTTATGCTATTCTCAAAAGAGCAATGTTCATTCGCAGGTTTGGTGTTAGCAATGTCACAATCCAAGTTATTCTGGCTGTATGTGGGCCAAGCAGAACATGCTACAGAGAATCATAGAATCATTTAGGTTGGAAAAGACATCTAAGGTCAACAAGTCCAGAGCACAGACACATCCTATAGCTCAGGGTGCCCAAAAGGCACACAGTTTTTGTCACACAAACATGTCCTGGACCTCCAGACGATGTGTTTTCCAGCTTCTTCTCACTGCTTTCTGCTCTTCTGCCTCTTTGGACCAAGTGGTGAAGAGTCATGAGATAGGAGAAGGATGGCAAAGAGGGAAGTTGTGGGATGGAGCCACATCCTCAAACGTATTTTCTGGCAGGGCCTCTGCAAACATGGGCACCCTCAGGGGGAAGGTTTCTGGGTTTGTGCCGTGGCCACTCCCTTCCTCTGGCAGGAGAAAATAGGGACACAAGCTACAGTGTTCCCCATTCTACACCTGCCTTCTTGCTACCTAACACGTGATTCAGCCTCCATTTTGAGTTTCTAGGTTCAATGAATCAAAATATGATTTATAGACCAATAATACAGTACGAAAATCTTTCTTATTCTCTGCAGTAGGCACAGTAATTGGTGTTGATGCCTGTTGACTGGAAGATAAAGGGGGAGATAGGGAAATTCAGTAAGCCTGGCCCCAAATCCTTAAGTTATTTCTACTCTCTGAAGAGGGTTTTGGATACAAGTGTCTGTGAGCCCTTCAGAGAGCTCGAAGTTGTCACCACTGTGTTATTACTAAAATATATATTTTTTATTTAAAAAGTTAGTGGCTGATTTATGATAGTTTTCCTCTGCTTATAGAGAGTATAATACCAGGTGATTTCTCTATTGGCAGTGACAAACCGTGGAAGATTTGAGTGGTGTTAGTCTCTCCCTGAGTCTGATGCAATGCAGAATTTGCTGCCATCAGTCTGCAGCCCACAGCCATATCCCATGTAATGCTCTCCCAGTTGTTGTATGCTGTCACCTTTTATATGCACACATCAAATATATGTAAATTTCCACCACAATAAATAATTGTGGCTGAAATAGCATGTCCACTGAGAATTTTTACTGATTTATAGTCAACACTTGTCTCTACTATAGATTTAAAGTGATCCATCTACTGCTGTAGACGAGCAACTGCAGTTCCATTTGGATGGACTCCTTATGGCGATCAACCACAATCTGCAGGATGCTATCCTTGCCTGCTTTCCAACAGAGGCAATTCCCACTGGTGGAAACTTTGGCTGTCACAATGAAGATCTGTCATTGTGCAGTTGTACCAGTTGGTGAAAGTGGGGAGGTGAGAGGTGTGGGCAGACCTGTAGCACATACAGTCCCTTTTGGACTCTAACTTAGTTGCTCTTGAATGAACTGCCTTTAAAATATATGCAAATGAGCTGGAGTTGTCAAGAAAGAAATATATTATGAAATCCCCTATTCTGCTGGAGAATTTACTAGAGTACCAGAGGGGAGGACTGAGACTGGGTGTAAAACATTACGGTACTCATGAAACTACAGCTCAGAAAGGTGCTGAACTGCTGACTAAGAGAAGGGCTACATGCTGCAGGACAGCTCTGTGTACAAATTATGCTGGTCTCCTAAATATTTCCTGAGTATCAGCACCTACTGAGCATCAGCCACAGGATAAACTGTTAGACAACCTTTTGGTTTGACCAATGTGGCCATTCATGCACACAGTAGTAAAAGGAGAATTAACAGATTCAGGTCAAGTAGTTGAAGATGACTGAGAGCCCTTTCCTGCGATACAGAACTGCCGTAAAGCCTCAGTTTTGTCCTTATCAGAGCATTTTCCTCAGGTAAAAATTTCAAATAATTAAAAATTCAGACTTTAGGGCCTATTTCACATGCTTCAAGATTAAAAATATGAGAATATTTTCCATATTATTTGCTCAGCCTCAGAGGGCTGATTTCTTGCTGATGGATTTGGGTTGGGTCAACTCTGCCTTCGGAGAACCAGCCTTTAGTGGCAGTGACCAAAATATCTGTAAACAGAGAAAAAAAAAAAACAAAACACATTCATTGCCGTGACAGAGTGAGAAATAGTAGAAAATGAACCTCAAACAAAACAAATATATGCTGATGAGAAAAAAAAAGCTGATTATAAAAAACCTGTTTTAAGAGAACATGTTTATTAGACCTAGGATAGCTGAGTTTTTCGGAGCAGCAGAAGGAAAACCATCTACCATGAAACTGCATCTCAGCTTCCCTTCTTTGGAAAGGTTACTCATGAGAACTCCTATCTCCTCTTTTCCTTTCACTCACAAATCTCCTTTTTCTTTCTATCAGCTTTATCTTAGTTGCCCTTTACAACCACTTGATTAAATTTAGACTGGGTTCCTTCACACAGTATGTCACCATCCTCAGATAGATATACTAAATGTTTACATGGAAAACAGATGTGTATAGAAAGGCAGATATAGAGATAAATACACAGATTTTAAAGATTACCTCTTCACACTTCTTATACCCTGTTTTATTCTAGCTGGTATGAACAGGCTTACACATTTAGATCATGAATCAGAGCCGATTAAACTCCATGAAAAGCTCACACTGACTTCAACAGATATTAGATCATGCTACAGAGAGGGAAATAGACCTTTCAGCAGAGAAAATGAAAGTGTAATAATACACTGGCTTAGTGTATAATCATGTCTTCATCTAAGAGCCAGATGCAATGTCTGTAATAGTCCACTGATTTCTTACAGCTGAAAGGTTTACTCTTTTGGCTCACATCTTACTCTTTTGGTATCGAAGGTCAAGGATTCATTTCCCACCAGTAGTCACAAAGTCGTGGATTCACTTCATACTGGTGGCCAGAATGTTTGAAGGGAGGCAGCTGTATCTGTGTATGGAGACAGCCGTGGAACGATGTGAACTCTGGCTTTTAGAGGTGTTTGTCAAAAAGGAATAATAGCTAATAAAACAATTTAGTTTCTGAATTCTTGAATTGTGAATTCTTCCTCTAATCCTCTGCTTCAGAGACTATAAACCCAGGTTTTTACTGACAGCACATCTAACTGGCACATAACTCTAAGTTTGCTGATAGAGATAGCTTTTTGAGTACTGGCATTTGTGAAATCAAAATATATGTAGCTCTGATTATTGCAGAAGCTGTGTCTCTACGGCTAAACTGAAATATGCCAGGCAATGCCCCCAGACTTTGAAATGCTGTTCATCCTGGTACACTGTCAGAGGGCTTCCAAGGGCAGCTTTGACCAGTATCTCCCAGATAGCTTGCAAGAGCTATCTCCAAGAAGCTTGCAAGATTCCTGGGCAGATTTGACCATTCCCGGTAGATCGCTTTGGAACATAAGAGAACCTGGCAATATGCACGTGGGCTGGTTTGTGTCACATGGACGTTGTACCAGTGCCAAACAGCTGGAGGCAAAGGATCTGAATCTGTCTCCCAGCGTCTTCATCCAGTCCAGAGGAAAACTCCTGTTATAAAAGTCAGTTCCAAGTGGCATTGCTGCATTTTGAAGAGTGGCCAGGTGCACTAGAGGGAAGAACATTGCAACTGCTGGTTCTATATTTCCTGTATTATAAACATTAGTCTGAGGAGGTTTTGGTGAAGGGATTGGCTGCAATGATGATAATAAAAAAAAAATCGAACAGATAATAAAGATTTATATAAGAACATTTCCTCCAAATGGACATGTTTTCGACTGACATGTATCTTTTATTTGTAGTGTAGGATGTGAGAAGAAAAACCAATATGCTACTGCTTCAGCTGTTGATAGCATCTTATCAGCATTGTACAACAATGACTCATGTAGAGCTTTTCCAGCTCATACCTGGGTGAAAAATTATTGACTGCAAGGAGGAACTATTCAGAAAGAAGATAGCAGAGAAAAAGTATACATACCCTACATCTCTGAAAACACCCTCCCTTGTACGCTCTGTCACTGGAAGAGACACAAATAACAATACAAAAGGACATAAAATTAATCTCAGAACTCCAGTAAAAACTATATGGAGGAGGCTGACTCCAGCTAATCAACTTTGGCAGTCTTTCATCTGCTGCAGCATACCATGAGTATTCGCCTGCAGGCTCCTTACATGAAAGATAAATGGGAGTTTGAGGCAAGAAATTCTATCTAATGATAGATTCTGACTGGTACAGGTTGCCAGGATCAGTGGGAACATATTCCCAACCCATCATCACCTCCAGCTTGCCTTTTACTAAGTAACATTTACTAAGTAACATTATCTCTCGTAACATTTTCCATTCCTTTCACAGATTCCTGCACTTAAGCTTTCATTGCTAAGTAAGCAGATGTAGGAATGCAGATGCTACCTTGATTTAGGAATAATCTCATTTTCAAGATGTTTTCTACCAAGATTGTCAAGAGCCACGATTTCCAATCCCATCGTCTGTATTCTCTGCACCCCATCCCACTGTCCATCAGCAAAACAGGTTTCCATATACATTCAGGCCTATAATGGCAGAAAAAACTTCCCTTCAAAGTACAGTATCCATTTACTCTGGTGTGAAACTAGCATAAAGTAGGTTATTAAATGGGGATAGTGTTCAGACACAGCTATCACGAAGCCAGAGCTTCTCCACTTTAGTTCTCAAGTTCTCATATTAGCACTTTATAAAAAGTATATGAAATACCTGACATCCCTCAGATAGGACTCAGAGTAAAAATTCATAAGCGCCCATTTTAAATTATAAACATTATGTTTAAACCTAATCCATAAAGAAAGGACATAGACTTGTAAGTTAATAATGATTTCAATTCATTTTTCCAGAGACAGCTTCTCCTCTTTTTCTTGACATGGAAATACATCATAGCATAATAACTCCTAATTATATTATTACTATTGTAACTATGACATAATAGTATAGATAATCATGGTATTGTAACTAAAAATATGCAAAAAGTCAGGTTCTGTTATCACTATATTGGTTTAGCTGTTCCACACACCTCGACAACAGCATCACTGACTCATGCAGTGAATTCAACTTCATACCATTTCAGTTCTTACAGTGCCATATTATACAAAATCTTCCTGCCTTGTCTCACAAAGTCTCTGTGGGTGGATTTAAACATCCACAGAAAGGATGTCAGCTACCAAACAAATACCTGAGTGCCTCTTTATGGTCATCAGGAAGAATTAGATGATTCAAGGATGTGATTAATTTAAATTATTGTAGGATGAGTAGAATAGCTCCCCATGAGTCCCATGTTTTGACTCTGATGCCCGTAAAGGAAGCCAAGGATGATGAATTCAGCTGTAGTCATCTATGCAAGTAACTCTTGTGCACAAAATCTTGCTGTTTGAGTTTTTCCAAAAGAATATTAACTTTATTCAAGATAGAGAAAACTTGAAACATGATTTAAAAGACTGAAAATGTGCAGCAGGCTTAACAAACTGTGCCTTCCTCATAACTTCTTAACTGCCATTTCCCCCCTGCTTAAGCTTTTAAATACTCAAAGTAATTTTTTCAGTACAGCTAATAACATATGTGATTCTCCCCTAAGAAAAGAGTTTATTAAATGGCAAACCCTAGTGGATTCATTTTCTGAAGAGGAACACCAATAGAGATGATTAAAAAGCAGCACTGTGTTTGTATAAGATTTGTGATAACTATAAAAAACACCTTCTTTGCAGTGCTGAGTCTTTGTGGGAACCACTGTTTAGGAACAGAAATAACCAACCAAGACAAATAAGGAAACGCAAAGGGGAAGAGTGAAGGAATTCTACCTGGAGCAAATTATTTTGTCTCATTAAGTGTAAGTGCTACAGCTGAGAGCAAATCAGTGCTTCCAAATCAGAAAATCAGCCATGCCAGTTCCAGCGAGGAGCCATTACACCCTTCTGCGAATTCTTCCAGGACGTGTGCCCACACCTGAGAGGCTCTGAACGCCTTTGGCTGCCCCCAAGCCAGCCAAAGTGACACATGTTCACATCACCACAAGACTAGGAATTCCTGTTGTTCAGCTTAGAGATTCCAGAAAACTCTGTCATGGTTAAACACCACACAGGCACTGCCTCCTTCCCTCCCACAGTGGGATGGGAGACAGAATTGGGGAAAAAAGTGGAATTCTAGAGTTGAGATGAAGACGGTTTAATAGGACAGAAAAAGAATTGAAAATAATAATCAATAACAAAAATAAAACAATTAGAATATATAATACAAGGATGCACAATGCAATTGCTCTCCCCTCACCAACCCATGCCCAGCCAGTTCCCAAACAGCAGTCCCTGGCCAGCTTTCCCCACACTTTATATACTGAGTGTGATGGTCTGGAATATCCCCTTGGCCAGCTGGGGTCAGCTGTCCCGGCAGTGTCCCCTCCCAGCTCCTTGTGCCCCTTGAGCCTCCTCTCTGGTGTGAGAAGCTGAAAAGACCTTGATTTAAAGTAAGCACTGATCAGTAACAGCTAACATATCACTGTGCTATCAGCACTATTCTCATTTTAAATTCAAAATGCAGAACTGAACCAGCCATCAGGAAGAAAATTAACTCTATCCCCCCGAAACCAGGACAGTCTCATAAAACCTTTTTTCCTTCCTTCTCTGACTATAAGCCGAATTTGTAGTAGAAGCTGACTAGTACTTTTCCTCTGAAACAGAGAAAATACAAATTCTTGATTTTGCAGAATTCTCATTAATTTAATCATTAAATAGTCTTGATTGATTATGCCACCATAACCAACCATAAGGCTGTAAACATTTCTCTTCTGGACTCCGAAAACCTGGCCATTCTTGCTCTTAGGACAATGAGTTAAGAAAAGTAACAGAAACAATAAGCCTTTGAAAAAACATTGACAGGAATCTTTTTTCAACCACTTACTCTAACTGTCACTGGATCTCTCTGGGGTATACTCAGAGAGTTCCTACAACTTATGAGAGACTATTTTAATAAGAAGAAAACCAATAAACAGAAGAGATGGAACCAAGTGATTATTAAACAAGAATTTTTTATTAATACTGACTGAATTATTTATAACAAAACACTCACTCATATAATTGCAAAGCCTTATGTAAGACCACAGCCAGCAAATTCATTTATCTATTACATTTTAAAAGTACTCCAGTATATATCCTTCTTATAGCAAACATAAGATCAAACACAGGAAAATCAAAAACTGCATAACAAACACAAGCTGAAAAATGAGAGGATTGCTTTCCAAACAAAAAGAATAAATTTCTGTTTAATTATTCAGTAAAATTATTTAAAACTACAAAAGCAATGGAACCGTTATTAATGTTTCCATTAACAAGCAGCATGTCTTTGCACCAATTAGGTTTTTTACTGCTAGTGAGGGGCTGTCACTCTCTGAGAGCTAATCTGTGCTTCAAATGGCTCTTACAAGAACGGCAGTGTCTCAGCCTCAGAGACTGAAAATCAGCCTCAGCTGAAAGAGAGCTCAGTCTTCTTGAAATGAAGAATGAAATTAATTAGAGCTTGTTTCCTGCCTGCTGCATGTTTGTTGAGGTGGGCAGTGATTCGGACAATACCCATAATTTAGTCCATCCCAGAAGGAGAATTACAGCAGTTCAGGAGGATTTTTTTTAATATCGGTTGTAAGTGTGCAGAGCAGACTCTCCATAGTTCAGAAAAAATAATAAGCTGGTGAGCCAGCAGAAAGAGAATGATCTACCAGACAGTGGGTGAGCCACAGACCAGAGCCAGGATCCCCTGCTCACTGTTTCTGATCACCAGTTCTGAATGGCAGGAAACAGCTGCTGCCAGGTTTTTATCACTCCTCTCTCTTCTGCTACACACAGCAGATACACAAAGGCGTTTCAACGAGCAGGTGAGGGTTCCAGCACAAACATGCAGTGCATTTGCAACGCTCCAGTCTCAAGGAAATTTCTTCACTACACTTCCAAACCGTCAGATGTAAAATAATTCGTGCTTGAGCTGTTTCAGTCCAAACACTGATGAAAGGCCAAAACCAGTAAATTTTTTGGAATATTGCCCAAGGCAGGGAGCCTGCCCAAAAAAATTACTGTGGTCTATTTTGTTATCATCAAGTATAATCAGAACCCAAACCTGTTGCAATGGGGATATTTGGTTTACTTTGTTATGTGATGAAAATGAGAGAACTGCTGAATTTCAAGGAAAGCATCCAAAAGCACAGCAACGACTCCATCCCTAATTGTTGCTTTTTCCCTTTTTAACTTGTCATTTCCAATCTTATTTTTTATTTTGTAGCTATTAATCTGTAATCTTTGCAGCTCATCTGCCACCTTGTGGCCCATCTGCAGACTTTTCTTGGAGCCGAGAGGAAGAAAGAGCTCCTTAGCAAAACCTCTGCATCTGCTCTGCACTTGCAAGCCTTCATTATCATTAGACTGATTAGCTTTTCATTCCTCAGTGTGAAAAATTAGAAATCTAAACATAAACCAGAAGGCCACGTCTGTTAGCTATCAATATATATTGGTCTAGTATGTTGTATACGTGTACATGTGGGGACAGAATCAGTTGTATCCATCAAATCATATACATGAAGTTCTGAATATATATATATATATATATACATATATCTGATATATACGTTGGCAAAATGGTAGCAAATGAGGCTGGAAAAGACCCTGTGATCTCACCTAGTGAATAAAAGCTGGACCAGATCTAACAGATCATTCTTGATAGGTAACTAAGCTTTCCACAAAATCTTCAAACAACAGAGATTGCCCAGCCTCCCAACTAAACTATTCAAGTGTTGACTGTCTTGCTAGTAGGCAGCTGCTCTTCTTATTTAAGATAAACCTTTCTTTTTAATCCCACCACTTTCTGCCCAGTGTTAATAGAAAGTATAGTTTACTCCTTTCTTTCACATACACAGAAAACATTAATGAAATGATATCAGTTTCAACTCTTTCTCTGATATTAACTGATTCTGATATGGATAAATGGTGGATATTTACATTAGAACTACCTGGGTTCAAATTATTTCCGAATAACTAAGGAGATTGCATGTCCAATTTAAATCTCATTGAAGAGGCTTGATTTCTGAAGTGTCGCTTTGCAAAAATAGGTCTCTGTATAGTGAAAAAAATTAGGAAACTAGAAACTGGGGCACCAGAAATAACTGGTTGTTTTTGAAAATGAAAACGCTGATATCGTGAAGAATGAATCAACATTTGTATCTCATGGTGATAAAAGTTTTAGCTAAAGAGGGTCCAGGTGCTTGATCTTGCTATCTTGACATCCTCCAAAATTACAGCGCACACACACCCCTCCCCTCGAAAAAAAATAATTTAAAAAAATTGCTTCTAGTTTTTTATATTTTATCTCAATTTCAAAAACAAGCTGCTACTCCATCTGCTGCAGTAGAATACGTTTACAGGGTCGAGCTGCATGGTCTACATGCTAATACCATTGTGTGAGCTGCACAATTACTGCTCAAAGACAGATTAGATCTGCACATCAAAAGGATCCTACAGAATAGGCCAATTTGAGGTGCTCATAAGGAGCAGTCACTTTTACAGCTAGTGCCATGCCTATTAAAGGTTCTTATGCACATTTGTGATATTAAAAATATCCCTCAATCTTATCTGGTTCTTTACTGAGAGCTGTTTTTAAATTAAATGTCACCTGACATACTACTTCCTTGGCTGAAAGGGCGGAAGAAAAATGTACAGCAAAACTCGTCAGGGAGATAAAATAATTTAATACCCTTTTCAGTCTTTGCTTTGAAGTGTCCCTCCCATCCCCAGTTCTCTCAAGCACAGCAGTTAACTAGACTCTTTTCCTGCTGTGGTGTTGCCTACTGATTTTTTTTTTCAGCAGTACTTCAGTCCACATCATCTCTTATTCACACACCAATATTATCACAAGATTCTCAGTCAGCTACAAATATGACAATATTGACTGTGGAGACAGAGACTTCCCCATGCCTACCAGGTTTGCAGGTCCTTGCACCAGCTACCTTTAGGCACATTTGAAAATGTCAACCCCCTCATTCACACCAGCCCAGAATAAATCAAACCTCATCCCATGTCAGTACATGGCAACAGGTGTGAATCACAACTACAGCGTGTTCCATACCTATTCTGGCTAAAGCACCGGCCTTATATTTTTGGTCTCAAAATTGATTGTAAATGCAGGTGGATTAATTTATCCTGAGCATTTCAAGTGGTCGGAAAACCTTGGCTGCCATTTATTGACAGGAGATAGAAAAGTTAAAACTCAGACTACCACAGAGGGCAATGACTGGTGCTTCTCTTGGAGGGTCACTATAACTTTTGTGTGGAAGCAGTTATGGCACTTGCTGAAGGGTATCCCCCTGCTGATTTACTCACAGACACGTCAATATGTTGTCTAGGGGCAGAGAAAGCTGTAGGTTTTGAGATCATTTTGCCCGACTACAGCAGCTGGACATGAAAGGGGTTGAAAAGATACCTGCCAGCTGTGTGGCAGATACCTTCCATGGCTCCCAGAGGGAGTCTGAATGCAAAAACACAGCGCTTTTTGTTGAAGCATTGACCTCAGCCTGTCTCCATGGAGGCACCTGATGGCCAGGGTTGAGGCTGTGTCCAGCTGCCCCTCATCTGTCCTGCCAGCTTGGGGGCCACTCACAACCTCTTTACGGGCAGCCACCAGTGCAGCCCTGACAGTTTGTTAGTGCTGGTTCTGATGCCTGTGATGGAGAAGGTTAAACCCCAGCTGCCTTCCCAGTACCGTGGATGTGCTGGGAATGCGAAGGGGAACGTGCTTGGTGATGGAGGTCAGAGAAGGGGGCTCAGCCGCTGCTGGCTCCAGGCAGGGAGTACACACAGCCATGCAGGGAAGCTGAAGGCTACAGGCACCACCACGCTTCAGCAGCCTGGAACCCCAACACTGCCATTTCCCCTGGCAGCCAGCAATGCCAGAAAGCCTCTCGGGCAGCAGACTGGCCTGGAGTGGGACATGAGCACTGCAAACCCCTTCAGACACACCGTGTCTTTGTTTTCTGACCATACAGCATTGATCTCAATGCAGTTCCTCATCAGCAACCAACACATGTTCTCCATGAGCTCTGGGCTAAAAATTTACTGGGAGTGGGCACAAAACATGAGCTGATCTCTGCCGCTTTCCCCTTGAATTGTTTGTGCTGCAAAATAAAATGCTATTGATCCTTGCTTTAAAAATCACAGGGTGCAACAGGTCCAGCTGCTTGTAGGGTAGAAATATAATGTCATCGCTGTAGGTTTACTGCTTCTGAAACATGTGGGAGCAAGAGGAGCGATCCCCACAGCTCTGAAAGCCACCATTGATTTCCAAAAATGGAGAAACTCCACCTGCTTCACCTGTTTGATGGACAGGACTTCTCACTGGGAGCAAACACAGGATGCCTGAGGTTGTTTCTTACACAAAAGCTCTTCCTGCCACCTCTCTGTGAAGTCCGGTCACCAAGAAGTTTAAACAATGTCCATGGTATTACAAGGGAGACCTTGGAGTTACACGATGTTATGAGGGAGACTGGCTCCTTTCCTATCAACCAACAGCATGAGGGTGTTGCAGAGGCCTCAGAGCAGACTCTGTCCCAAATACCTTCCAAGCAATTAAAAAACACGCTAATGAGGCATAGAGATGGCCAGAGTAGGGTATAGAGGAGATATCTTCCTTGTGGCCACTCAAGACTGGTTTCAGATTAAGACTGGTTTCAGATAAAGACCTCAAAGGAAGTGACACCTAAGAGAAGAAATAAAAGTATAAGCAAGTTGCCCAGTGATCATATGGTTATCAAGGATGTCTAAGAAGGAAGAGGCAAGGGAAGATTAAATAAGGTGGGCAGATAAAAGGATAGAAGATGGAAAATATTTACCACAGACTTTGGAGGAGGAAGAAGGAAAAACAGACTTTACAAGCCAGAGAGCATCCCTGCAGAGCATCTGATGGGATCACAGCTGGGTCCCATGTGCTATGTCTCCCTCAAATTTCTCTTACATATGTATTTAAGACCTTCTGCACTCACTAGTTGCTATTTCAGAACTAGTCCAGAGAGCTCCCTTGAATAATACATTTTTTATCTGCACCAATATTTTAAAACAAAGCAGTTCTGCATTATTTGTTCCAATCTGTCTGCAGTTTAAATTCTGCCACAGCAGAATGTTTCAGCAAGAAATGCATTTGAAATATAAAATTGTTTATGCTGTTTTTCCCCCTTTCCAACTGAAAACAACCCAATGTACCAGTGGTAATGGATTTTTAAACACATTTATCATTAAAGAATCTTTCCAAGGAGTAACAGCCAGTAAGTGCAACACAAATGGACCTCCTTACAATATTTCCCCATAGTATGGCTATGTACTAAAAAATATGCCAGAGGCTTACACCCTCTAATAACATTTTCTTTGTATTTGCGATGAATGACGTTTTCAGCTTAATTTTTTTTTTTTAAAAAAGGAACAAAATCTTTAATTACTACAGTTAAGCAGACATTATCTTCTCAGCACGTATCTCCCCACTGCCATTCATTATGTAGGAAAACTCAAACAAATCTCTTCAGATTATGGAGCATTTCCAGAAAGGACTTGTCTTTTCCCATTAAGGAGCTGAAAGACAGCTATTTTTGAAATGAATAGAGCCAGAAGAAGCTAAGAACATCCCCAGAACCCCAGGTTCAGTCTGTTCTAATTTTCATAGTGTCAAACAATGTTAAAATTATTTGCCTACCTACCTGGCCTGGACACAGCCTTGTCCTGCTCTTACTGTGAGAGGCTCTAAAACACTCTGTCACACCTGTATTTATAAATTCTCTGAATGCAAGAGTTTTGAAGAAAGGCCGTATTGGCCATATTGTTATTGAGAGGATGTCTTGCCTCTGGGGAAGCTCTTGCGAGCAGGGAATTTATTTTATGACTCAATTTGTCCAGATAGAGTGAATTGTGAATGGTTTTTTGATTGTCTGGAGTGAAAGTTTGATTTGCTTGTTCTGAATATCTCCCTAAACAATAGATGCATTACACTAACTTTACTAAGAATTCAGATGAAGAAAGCATCTAGATTCCATGCCATAGGTTTTTATTTTATCAAGAATTTATTTTCAAGGCTTCAAGATTTGCCGTTGGTTGGGGATAATAAAAAGTATATCCTTGACTTCCCCACTGGCTGTCTCAAAATAAAAGATTCCTGAATCTGTACTGTCACTAAATATCCAACTCTTTAGGAAAAGACAGAAGAGCTATGTGTATTTTCAGCTCTAAATTACCTATCCAAGGGCACTGTTACAAAAATGTTGCTAAGTACAACATGAGTCTTCATTTCAACTTCGGAATTAGCAACAAACTGCATACCACATCCTAAGAAAGGTATTAATAATTATAGAGAATACAGGAAAATAAGAACATCAGACCGATCAGTTTAAAAAAGGAGGCTTGTGCAGGGTTTTAGCCGTGCCTGAGAAGCAGCCATAGATGCAGGGGATTGCAAACCTGAACGAGCCAGTTGACCCAGAGATGTAAAAGTAGCCAGGTTTTCACGTTGTTGCCTCTCTTGTAGTAATGGCTGCTGTAATAGTTTTATGGCCCATAGGAGAAAATTAATGTATCCAGGCTGTAAGCTGTAAACTTGTGATCCTTGACACTGTGACCTGAAAATATGTGTTTCATTTGCTGGAGCTCTGCGCATCTTGCCACTCACACCACTTAGCTTCATGCAGAACACAGCAAAGGCCTAATTTTACCCTCAGACAAGTACATGAAGACCTCAAAGACTTCAGACAGACTTAACTGGCCGTATCTGAACGTATTTCAGCAGCCTCTACCACTTGCTCTATGTTACAGACACATCTGTCCCCATCTCGAGCATCAGGGCAAGATTCATCGCTGAGAGAGAAAATTAACGATTAAAAGACTAAAACTTGGGTAAGGAATCTTGTTTAAAAGAAATGACTCTCTTATGATATATTTGTTTTGATTAAAGAATAATTATTAATTGAAATTAAAAAAAATAAATCACGAAATGTCTCTGCAGTTGTAACAAAGCAAAGAAATGGAAATGAATGCATTTATAACAAGGATGCAATCAGAGGAGGCCAGTCTCCTAAAACCTCCTTTTCTATAATTACAGCTGCATGAAATATGTAGGCAAAAGCTCAGTGTTTTTCCCAGAAAACAATTTATATCTCGCTAGGACAGTTAATTATGCTCACTGCTACTTTTCAAAAAAACCTTTAGAGGAAAGAAATCACATATTCCAGAGACCTCAGCGTGACAGTTTCGACTGCATCAGCTGTTGTGTTCTTTGATGCCTTTGCATCTTTATTGTGCCTTTAATATACATTGACTTAATGTGGCAGACAAAGCTTAACTTCTCCCTGAATTTGCTCCAAAACATCTTTGAGACTAATGGTGTAAAAAGAATCCTCTCCCTCTCCATCCTCTCCCTCCTCCCTCCTGTGCATGTGCATGGCAGTGCAGGCAGACACGTGTGCATCACTCATGCATGTATGTAAGCAGCATTTTTTATGCTGGGGTGCTGAGACAGCTTGTCAGCAAAAAATACCTCATCGATATGTTTAGATACTCAAGTGTCAAAAAAAACCCCACATTATTATGATATGAAGTTTTTTGCTTTCATGTGTGCCCGCATGAACTTCATTTGGACCCGATGTTAGCAGAACCTGAATGCTTAAGAGTCTGCTTTTCATAAGGATTTATTCCTGAGGCACATTTGAAAACCTAACTAGTGATGTGTGTCACCATTTACACAGTGAGAATATGGGATCTGCCCATTGCTGCTCAACCTGCACCTGCTATAAAAGAAAATGCTGGTTTAAAACCTTTAGAGCTCAAGTTTTCTACGTGGTGAGTATGCAAAAAGAATTCTTGCCTCCACCCTTTTTATTGATATTCTGCTACATTATACTATGACTACAAACCTACTCATGCTTTGTAAGATGCTGCACAGCTCTGACCTCAGAAATTTGTGATAAAAACAACTACATGCTGAATTGGGTGGCGGTTTTTCTGCTGATAAGTGTAGAGTAATGTAAAAGGCAAAACCTGTAACAGGTCTCTGCTGCCTCTTTTCTTACACCATACACTAGAGGAACAGAAGTGTCATCAATATTGTTAAGTCTTTGCTGTAGCCACATAATTAGAAATCTCTGCAGTTTTCAGGATTTATGCCTCTAACTTGACTCTAGGTAATATCTTGCCATGCAAACATAAACATTATAGGTGATTATTACTGCAAAACGTGTCCATACCATTTTAACTGCCGTGTGCTTTGCCAGTGCAGGAATGACAAGTGCCCTGCACAGCTAAGCTTCCCTCTTAAGTCAACAAAATAAAACAAGACAAAGTGCAGGATAGCAGATCGATAGAGAGAAAGCCTGGGGATTGCTGGAAAAGAAGAAAGAGGGAAGAGGGGGGGATTTTAGTGATTTTAGAAAGTAGGAAGAGGAAATACATAGCAAGCGGCAGAATAACAGATGTGTAGCACAGGGAAAAGCAGTGCAGAGAAAGGAAATGTCAGAGGCATGGAAGAAGTTCAGCAAAATGATAGTGAAAGATGAGAATGCACAAGAATGCAGGCAAGAAGAAACTTTCTCTAAGAATAGTTTAAAAATAAATGAACCTGGCCCTAGTCCTCACCACTCTACCAGGAAAGCCTCAAGAGCAGAGATGTTTCTATCCCAGTCTTTAAAAGCCAAAACACAGCCTCATGTTGCCACTGTGAAGAAAATGAAACCAGCACACAGCATTACCCTGGGCAGCTTCAGCCAAGGGGTTCCTCTGCATTGCAGTGTCTACACTGAGTCAGACACATCCTACTGCTCGTGGCTAAATTACCTAGAGACATGGCAATTGCCAGCCTCTGGATCAAAGATGATCCACTCCCTACTTACCAGCTTGGGAATAACAAGAGACACAAATCAGATGAAAAACACACATCACAGTATGTTTCTTGAAGGTTAATTAAAAATCCATGTGAATTATAGAATATAGCAATGAGCTAATATAAATTCATCTGAGACACCTTTCAAGCCTTAGCAGACAGCACAACTGTTTCACTCCAAATTCTCATCATACTCTAAAAATTTTTAATGCAAACAAGACCTTGTGTAATCACTTTCTTACAAAACTGTCTTCTGGTTTTATGGATCAAGTCTTATTTATATGGGGAGGGAACACTGGGGAAATCGAGATCAACAAAGACTTGTGGAAGGAGGCAGGCCCTTTTTAAAGGGGCCTCAGCACTCAGCACTCCCAGTGCTTGTGGGAGACCACTGAAGATGGGTCTAGTTTCCAGGGCTCCCACAAGACTCAGGACCCTGTGGGGCAAAGCCTTGGATGGATCTGTTTCGCCTGGAAGAACTTTAAGATAGAAAACTGCAGCTTTCAAGTAAACTCAGCTGACCAGTGAAAACAAGAAGAAAAGTCTTCTTCTGAGTGCTGCCCTGTGCATTGGACTACTTGTTCTTGGGGTTGAAAGGCATTTTAATTTCAAGATTAAGATAAAACAACAGATGCTTGAAGACAGGATCAGGCACCCATTTGCACCCATCGAGAATCTGTCCCTTAGGTCCAAATTAATTCCACAGTTTCCTCAACAGAATCCAGAAGTAACAATGGATTTTAAAGATTAATCTTTTTGGTGCAAAATGGTTGCACAAGCTGTAATGCCCTGGAATAACTTTAAGAGAATATTATCCATGTGGTTTTTAATTTTTTTATAGTAAATCATAGTTTTCCACTAATATATTTAAATTCTAGACGTATTCTCAAAAAAACTTGAAAAATAAACTATACATGAATACTGTAACTAAGGAATAGGTGGCCAAGTATGGCTCACTAGGCTGGACTGGGGTTGCTTTCACTACTCTGGCTATCTGGAATTCCACTCTTGGGCTCCTTGAATAGGGTGGGGAGAGGGGCACTTCAACAGAGATCTTCAGCCCATCTTAAGGCAAATGTCAGAAGAATCAGTGTGAATTTCCTTTGTAGAATAAATGTGGGTTTCTACATGGGGTATTTCCAATGTATTAATCACACTGGGATTATATAGAGAGCATGATGGGAATTAGTTTTAGCTAATACCAACTATTTATCTTTGCTAGTGTTCCGGCTTTCCACTAAAATTAAAGGAAAGAGAAGCAGGCCTCGAGAGTAACACACGCCCCTTGCTCAGACACTGTTGTAAAGAAAGGATGGAATACCTCTGGATGCTGCTCACTCCCTGCAGGCTTCAGCAGGAAGCAAGACCATTACTTTGAGAGCTTCTGAACATGAATAAGCCCAAACAATATATTTATGCTTTAATGTGGAGTACAACCACGGTTCGATCTTTCCCTTTGCCAGTGGGTCTGTATCTCCAGTATCTTGCTTGGAATAATACAGTCCCACGTCAGAGAGGCAGTGAACCACTCAAACTAAACTGGACCCTGACTGAAAAACCAACAAATCAAAGGGCTGAGCTGTTTGCCAGGTCTAAGGAGAAACAATCCAAGCATTGTTCCATTAAATCTGATTACACCCAAACATGTACACAGAGGCATGCGGCTTTCAAGTACTCATTTCACACAAACCAATTAACATTATCCTGCAGTATTTTCTTCCCTCAGAAGAAAAGGTTAAATGTCCATTTGACTGACACACATCCCAGCCAGAACACCAGAGAAATACGGAAATATGAACAGATAGCATTTAACTGTGTATTTTAAAGCCATGCCTAAAAATGAAGCCATAGAAGTGCACTTGAAAAACAGTGAGGTGAGTCAGACACCTAGCAATTATACTGTACTTAAAATGAGTGAGAAGGTTGCTGCTGGGAGGTCATAAGAGATCATTTTGTCAAGCAGTGTTAAAGGAAGCAGTTGCCTTGTGTCTTTCTTCTGAGCTGCTCTGCAGAACACGGGATCTAGTAAATTAAAGGTGATGTGAAGAATAAGGCAGAGAGTTTTCAGAAGAAAAGGCTGGCTGTGTCCATTTGTTTCCATTTGCAAAAGCATGGACAGGAAAAGATGAAAGACACCTTTGCACGTCAGTCAGTGCATCTCTGCAGGCTCCAGCTCTCTGCTGAAGGGGGAAGAGGGACTCTGAGGCTTCTGGGCAGGATCTTTGCACAGCAGTGAGGCTTGATTTCATGCGCTGAAGTTTAATTCTGGCATCCGCTGACAAGCAGGGTAGCCTGGATGTTGAAGATGTCCCAATTCCACTGCTGAAGGTGTGATGTCATTATCAAAGTCATGGTGCAGCTTATAACATGGATAACTTTTTACATGGAATGAGATGTTCAGAATGTACAAGGACTGCCCTGGTGTTTCCATTCCCAAAATTTTCTTCAGCATTTTCATCTGAGTTCACCATTTTTTCTGTCTTCCTCTGAACATTCTCAGCATGAGAAATGAGAGCAATGGGCAGGAGCTTTCCCTTGTTCCCTGAATGAGACGATTATTTGAAATACAGTTTGATCAGACCAATTTCCTGCAACCTTGATGTGAACACCAGCTATGGTTCCTGTGCTCTGTGCTCCATTTTGCCTGTCTCCCTGATCCACCTATGGATTTGTTGACCCTGTGTCCAATATTCTGGGCCTTCCAAAATTCTTGGTGTTCCCCAAGAGTCTTCTTCTGCATGCAGTGCAGATATTTTTAACCTTCCTTCATCAAACAGCAGCACACAAGAGCTTGGCACTATTTTCCTTGGAATAGCACTTACACATAATGTAGTGATGGCCATGGTCCCAAGAGGCAAGAATCTGAGTGCTACTGATAGCAGTGAGAAAAATTGTCCAGTGTGAAAGTTACCCTCTGGCACAGCTTAGCATATTTAAACATCACTAACTTTATGTTGAATATTCACAGAGCTTAAAGAGCCCCAAGTGCTGAGCTGACCCCCTAGTTTGTCCTTTGTGACTGCAGTGGAGGCACACGATGGCGTTTGCCCTTTAATGGAGTTTCAAAAGCCTTTACAAACCTTTAATAAAAAAAAAAAATACAATCAACAGAAAATAAAGCTGCACTTTCAATTAACGAGGACAATTACCTCTAATTGTAAGGCTCATACATTTTTCAAATGAAGAGATATCATTTTGCCTTAATTGGTAGGTGCGGTGAATAGGCAATTAAAAATGCATTAAATTTGGACCCACAGATAACAAGGAGCAAATTTCTGTCCTGAGCAGATTACAGTTGTGAATGTGTCTCTGTTGTCACTTTAAAACCAAGAAAGGAGCTCTCTGGGCACATTTCATGGCTCCTCTATTATTGCCACTGAAGATAAGATATCAGCATTTCCATTACAAACAGTTGGGTTTCAGGGGCAGCTGACTAAATGATCCTGCAGACAGAACTGTGTCATCACTCAGCCCAGGAGAGCTGAGTGTGGTTTTAAAAACCCTGGGTTGCTTTTTGCTCCCATTAGTCCTGCAGTGCCTGCCCTCTGCACCCTGGTGGATGAGCCCCAGCAATTAAACAGTGGTGGGGACCGTGCTGGTTCTGAAGTGCAGATGCTCTGATGGAAATCCCTAACAGAAATATGCCCCTTCATCCCTTCACACAGACTGATGTGTGCTGTGTCTGCTGCTGGCAATTGCATTAAGCTGGTAGCAGAAAAGAATTTCTCACTCCTTCCCCTGCTCTCGCTTGTGCAAACACCGAGCGTATCAGCCAGCTTTGCAGAGGAACTGGCTACCCCTTGAACTGAAGCAGATAAGCCCTGGAGAGCCATGTTCTTTTCTGCTACACAGCATCATCATGGGACAAATTTACATGTGAATCCATTCGTGCTGCTATTTATCTGCAAACCAAGAATGACATATGCAAAACAACAGTCACGGCTGAATGTGCTTTGCAAACTAGGAGAGCTTCTGTATTCCAGTTCCATTCTTCTTGTTCATTTAAATCCTGTCTCTTTCCAACACTCTGTCTCAGTCAAGGAAACTGAGGCTCTCTGAGGGCACTAATAAGAAATATAATTTGCGATTCCTAGAGATTAGTGGAGGCTGAAAGGATTGTAAGCATCAAATGACCTCCAAGACCAGAAGTTATGGCTGTCCATCATCCTCTCAAGATGGAGGGGTAGCAGAGGAGTAGAGAGGTGAAATCCAGGCCTTGTTCATAACACGTGTTCAAAACAGCATTCACAACAGATGCTTGAAGAGCCACACTGTAGTCCCTAAACTTTCCCCAGCAGTAATGCTAATTTGGATTAGAAAACTCTTCTAGTTACTACTCTGTTCATACAGCCCAGGGAATTTTAATAATACCTAAATTTGATAGCAAATATCATTATATATGTAACACTCAAAGCAAAAACAAACCAGAAATTGCAAATTTTTTTCTTTTTTTTATTGTTAGATATATGCTTAGGAGAGCAGAAAGCACATATTTCTTTATTGTGATTTATCATGCACATAAATTTATTCCATCAAGACATCTTCACTTGAGCTGCTTGCATGCCTGGAGCTAAGACAGCAGAGAGCTGACTAAAAGTAAGACTGATCAGATGCTTAAAGGTAAGTCTATCTACGCACCTGGCTGATTTGGGGCTTTTAATGAAATCATTCATGGAAACCCAGTTCATCAAGTTTTAGTCTTTATTGATTTCTTGCCAGGACAATTTATAGAGTTGCAGAACTCACAACTTCCTACAAAGATTCGTGTAGAAGGAGTAGAAGCATGAAATGCAGAAAGGGTACTTGTCCTGATGGATGAACAACTCTGGCTCTTGCCAGTCTCCCAGAAAGCTCGTTTAGTTCTCCAGAGGAAGAGAATAAGGGATATGGACCCAGGAACAGCTCACAGGTCAGTCTTACCTCGGTCACAGTGGAGGACTAATTCAGTTAATGGGTGTTATTTTCTGGAGCTGTGAGAGTTGCCACAATAGACCAAAACAGGGCAAAGAAAGCAGTGGGTTTGTTTCAGGGGCTCTGACCAGTCCAGTGGAAGTATAGCTACAAGTACTGCTGTAATACTGATCTTTACAAATACACATAACGTTGCTTCTAAAGCTCACTTGCACAGTTCAGTCTTTTAAATGTTTTATTTCTGCAACATCCAAGGCAAACTTCATGCTGATGGCCAGAACAACCTCTGTACAGATGAGACCTTTGGTAGCCAAAAGCTCTAATATAGTTATTTAGCAGAGAGACCTAAACTTTGGCTGTTTTTGCTAGATGGCATTCATGCCACTGTGCTGATGGCTGCCCTCCTTTGCACTCTCAGCTCTTGACTGAAGGACAATGTTCATTTTGCACTTCACAGTACCCATCTCAAAAGTTCCCTGGTGCCATAAAAAACTGAACCAGCAGGTCCTTCTGAGAGCCTCAAGCAAAATTTCATGGTGATGCATCTAACCTGAAAGGACAGCATGGTGACATCCGAGTTGCTTGCCATCCCAGATGTTCCCAAAGCTGCCCAGGAAGCAAAGTGTGCCCATGCTGCACTGGGTATTCCCCCGCCTCTGGATGACTTCAGTATCCACAATGCTGCTCAAATGAACCTCCTGAGATTTCAGACAACTTCCAGCAACCATCTCTCCAAAAGCACCTGCCAGCAGCTAAATCTCACCAAGAGAGACCAAGAAAAAAAACAGGAATGGAAATCAGGTCTCTTGAAGTCAGTTCTGATTTACCTGAGGAGCAGAAAGAAAAGATTCCTTCACCTGGTCATGGGAAGCAGCAGAAGTTCCTGCCTGACGCATGGTCAGGGGTAGCCTGGAAGTGCAGACATGCACTACACCTCTTGGTGCTCCCCTTGGCTACTCCAGGTTCCACAGCCACCAGCACCAGGGCTGTGGAGCGTTGCCAAGCTGTGCAAAGGGAGGAAGGAAAATAATAAATATTAATAAGTGATAAGAATGAACTGTGTAAATGAGGAGAGTTGATATTACTGAGAAGGCTTCCTAGGGCTCCAATGCACTTGGGTCCTGCATCCAAGATATTTCTCATCATTTTCTGGGCAGATAGATTGATACAGCACAGATGGAGAAAAGAAATTGCAAGGCTTCAGTTGCAGAGCATGTCAGTAGAACTCGTAGGGAATTTTCTGTTTAGAGGCTTCTCTTCTCTCAGAAGATGAAAGTTCATCAGAACAGAAGGCATTTGAGTGAGAAAACACACTGGACTTGAAACTGGACTTGATATATAATTTTTCTTTGTGCTATCAGAGAAAGGGCAAATGATAAACCTCGTTTTGCATTGTATTTGCATCTTAAGTTCAAAAGCATTATTATAAATGAGGATTTTAAGACCTCAAATTTTATTCATACATCTGAAAAGAGTACTCCAATATTAAGGCGATGAAAAAAATATTTGCCTGAGAAAAACTGATTTTTATAGTGTTAAAATATTCCATATGCAGCAACCCGAGTAGACCAAGAGACTATTTCTTACTTGGGTTGTAAGATGCATAAATATGATGCATTACATCAGGGAGTGTTAAGATATATTTATAATTTGAAGGACTTTAGAGACTGTTTCAGTGTGGAAGATGAGATACCAATAAAAAGGGAAGTAATCTTGAAGAGAGCTGTGTTGCATCCCTCAGAAAGCAAGGCAGCAAAAGATAAACTGTGACCACAGGCACATACTTAGCTGTCTTCCTTTATAAATATGCTTTAGCTAAAAACAAGTGCATCTGGTACATCTGTCTCAATATGTGTGTAAAAACCTAATCAATGTGAAGGATAACGGAGCATGGGTTTGGTCTGGTGAATGCACAGATGTTGTGATACATGAATATGTTAATGGCAGCCTGGGATGGTAACGAGTGCGTGGATACTGCTATAAATACAGAGGCGTGGGCTGTTTGCTCTGATCTTTGCTCTTAAGGGCAATGCTGAAGCAGCAGTTTGCCACTGCTCTTCCTGACTGGTCACTGCTAATCAATAGCCTTATAAATCAGAGCATTTAGGGCACTGCCAGTCTGATTCCCCGTGTAAACACTTGTCAGGTTCAATTAATGGCCAGCCAGGTCTGCTGCTCTCCCCTTGCCTTCTCCTGACGTAGCACTGAGCCCAGGCTGCGTTCAGTGTGGTGGCTCGAGTTGCTCTCTTCCAGTGGTGATGAAGGAAAGAGAAAGGCATCACAGCCTCCTTTATCAGTGGGATTTCTGGGCTCGCTCCCAGCTCACTCCTGTGCAATCAACAGGGAAGGTCTGTCTTTGTGAAAAAAACCTCATCTGGAGGAGGAGCATGTGAATATGGATCGGAAAAATTGTAGTGAACCACAGGCATGGACCGACCAACAAAACAAATACATCCTTCAAGATTAATGCACACATTAAAATACAAGAAACAAAAGGAATAACAAAAAACTGGAGAGAGAGAGAGAGAGAGAGGTAAAATTACCAGTGAAGTCCCTCAAGGATCTGTCCCAGAGTTTGTTCAGCTCAGCATATTCATAAATGGTTTAGGGAAAGGAATAAATAACAAAAACGTATTCAGAACAATCAATTCTGTGCTGATTTCAAAGACTCACAAAAGGAGCTCACAATGCTGAATGACAGGGTGATAAGATTGCAGTCGAATTTCAATACTAATGAATACAAAGTAATGCATTTGGGGAAAAAAAATATAACCACACATACAAAATTACAGGTTTTAGGAATTAGAGAGATGGAAGAAAAGATTAGAAGACGTTTGTATAGGAACTGTGCAGACAAGAAAGATTGCAAATAATTATTCATGATGCCCAAGAAATAGCCAGTGTGAAATGTAATGATCAGAAGGAAGGTAAAAAAAAACTCAAACCAACAAAAATTATTTTATGCACTTCGTAATTAAATTGTGCGACTCATTGCCACAGGAAATTGTAGAGACAAAAGCAAAATCCAGTTCATATAAAAAGTTTAATCTCATCGAAAGAGAATGTGTCATTGCAGACTAATAGTGGCTCAGAAATTCCTTGAACTGCTGTTTGCCAGGAGCTGGTAGGATAGACCAGATAAAAATAGCTTCTCATACAACCTGTTAATCCTCACCCAGGGGAATCACTGATTACAAACAGAGAAAGGATTGGACTCTACCTGTTTTTAATCTAGCCCAGAATGCTGGTTCTTATATTTTTAATAACAATATTCTTACCTACTTTGAAGGAAAAAAAGAAACCACAAGACCAAACTGTCATACATTTCTATGAAAACTAGAGAAGATGTGGAAATAACAGGATACACCACTCTAAATTTCCGGCCTATGGAAAAATGAGGGATTATTTCCCTCAATTTCCTGCTCATTGGGATAATATCCATATCTTAATCAGCATCTCTGCTTCCCCAATACCCTGACTTTGACACAGACTCAATTGTTCCAAGCTGGCAGCTTGCCTGGCAATATAGAGACTGTCAGTCATGAACAGAAAATGTCCTTCTTGTCAGTAGTGATTCACAGCGTGGCCTTAACCATATCAGAAACCCAATCCAGCTCCAAAATACAAAAGCTGTTTCATGAATGGTAAAGTTGAAAAAAGACTGTTTTCTTGCAGTTCTCCCACAAGGCAGGTTTCCTGCCTTCTTTCCCATCCAGCCCAATCAGTATTTCCAGTTCCTTCCAGTAGAGCAATTTGGGTCTCATGTGACATGGCTGGTGGGCACTGGCTGCGTGGCTCTTACCCCCAGGGTGTTTGAGCTCATAAATGCCTCTTTTAGTGGGTGTCCCCTTGTTTCTTTTTTGGTCTCCCTTTGGTGTCTCCCTTCTTTGGTGCACCCTTTGGTTCCTTCTTCTTTTGTCCTCTATTTACCTAAGTTTTAAAGATATCATTAAGGTCTTTCATTCTTATAGAATTCTTTAGGTTGGAAAATATCTTTAAGATCATCAAGTCCAAATGTTAACCCAGCACTGCCAAGCCCCCACTAAACCATGCCCTAAAGTGCCACATCTACACATCTTTTGAATATCTGCAGGGATGGTGACTCCATCATCTCCCTGGGCTTGGAAATAGTCTAATCCTGTTCCAACTCTCGGCAAACTCTTTTGACGAAGAATTTTCCTGATATCCAGTCTAATCCTTCCCTGGCATAACTAGAAGCCATTTCCTCTTGTCCTATCATTTGTTCCTTGGGAGAAGAGACCGACCCCCCACCTGGCTACAGCCTCCTTTCAGGTGGTTGTAGCGAGTGATAGGGTCCCGCCAAGTCTCTTTTTCTCCAGGCTGACCCCCCCAGCTCCCTCAGCTGCTCCTCACAGGATTTGTGCTCCACCTCCTTCACCAGCTCTGTTCACCTTCTAAGGACACTCTCCAGCACCTCAATGTCATTCTAGTAGTGAGGGGACCAAAACTAACCACAAGATCCAGGACGTGACTTTATCAGTGCTGGCAGGGACAGAGTCACTCCATCACTGAGTGGAAATGGCCACCTGCATCAAAAGCTGTGGAAGGGGAACAGACAGACCAAAAGCTTCATTACACAACTTTGATTCCAAGACAAAAGGGTCACAAAAAGTGTCACATATTACTCTTTTTCTGCAGAGCTTCCAAAAATTCAGCCTCCAGGGACAGAGTCATTAAGAGAGAATCCCAGTGTGTGTTAAAGGAAGTCTACCATTTTCCCTGATATAACACAGAAAAAACAGCTTCCGGGACATTTTAATTTATAAGAACATATTAGAGAACAAAAGGGCTTTGCTAGAGGTGCCCAAATTTGTAAACATTTTTGGTGTTTTCTGTTTCACTATGAAGAGGGATCTTTTCCCTCTGCAGCACCTGATGAAACAAGAAGAGACAAACACAACCACAGGATGGAAATAAATTGCAGACCCCATCCAATTACACAGTTCAAATTCTTAAATCATATAAACTGCAAGTCAGGCATTTCAGTTCAGTTTAGTCAAGAACAAGGAGAAGAAAAAGATTCTTTGAGAAAACTCATTTTGTCTGAAAGCAAAACATTGCCAGCCAGCCATGACCTGCAAGTTCAAACACCTTTGCTAAAAGCCTCTATTCATTTGCAGTTTTTTGGATAGCATGGAGCTGCCCATTCTGGTTATATTTTCTTTTTTCAAATGCTTGGAATAGTGAAATATAAGAAGATTAATCATATGCAATATATATTCATTAGGTAAATTTCAGATGATGAATCCAATAGATTATTTTGCATAAACATTTCTCATAAAATATGAGAGGGCATAATATTTAATAAAAATCACAAATGAGTGGAGATTGATTGCCCTGCACACATAAGCAATATAAAATAAACACCTTCATAAGCAACAGTTTCACTACTTACCTCCACAAGATATTCATACAATCCATTTATAACAGCAAACTGGATCTGGGTTTTGCTGTTTTACAATTATTATTCCCTCAAGAGGGAGACAATATGAAACTGTATGGTAACTTCTCCTTTACTTAATACTGCACATAAATTATTGTCAGGTCATGGGGAGCAAATAAGTAGAGTAAGTCCCGTTTTCTTTCCGTTCCTTCTCATCTCCTTTTTGTTTTTATTTTTTTAATTACTGCTCCTTTTGAGAAATATTTTCCATGAGAACATTTCCTTCCACATTAAAATATAATCACTATTTGGGGGAAAAAAATGGGCTATAGGTCAAGTTTTATTACTGCCCATTAAGAGACTGGTCACTGCTACGGAAGGGCATAAAATCAGCTGTACTGCAGAATCAGTACTGCACTGAACCAAATGAAAATAAATGATTTGAGAAGCCAGTGCGCAGTTTGTCAGAGCAACGCAGAGCTTTACCATAAAAGCCTCTTTTTCACACAAGTCAAAGCCTGAGAACAGTCAATCCCTTGGGCACCACCATGCAAGGTCACCCAGAGCTGGCACAGCACTGGAGAAGGGGAATGCGTACCCCCAACTCCCTCACTGTAAAGATAAAATCTAATATAGTCAGTGTCTGTAGGAGACAGTCTTTCCTCCTGGAGTAATGCAGGGCACTGGGGTCAGCACCCAGCACTACCTGGAGCTGTTTAGCCTTAGGAATTTTTATCAATCACTGCACGTGAAACACACTTTTCAAAGCAAAAATACAAATTAATGGAGAAAGGGATGTTAAACGCAAAGATCTATCACCTCTGGATAAGGAATTTGCTGAGTCACATATCAGGGGTTAGAAGAATGTGTTGGGAAATATTACTCTGCATTTCTTGCCTCTATTATTGCCCACTCTCAGCAAGAGTACTGAGCAAGATGAACCTCTGCTCTGACCTACAGCTGTTTAGTAATTGATCATTCCCAGTCTAACCTAAGCTAAAAATGTGCTTCATATTTTTCATCAAATACAATTAGAAGCTTGGTTATAAGTAACTATGTGTGTCTGGTGCAATGTGCTCCAGGAAGAACTCCATAAAATGAAGCAGTGAAGGAGAATGAAGAGGAAAAATTTGGATAAAGGAAAGTTGCAAGCTATGGGATGCAAAACACACCTAATTATCACTAATGACAAATGTCGTAGAGTCAAATGCAAGGTCACACCACTTACTGAAAACAAGCACCGATACCACCCTGAACTTGTCAGTGCTGTGCATCGTCTTTACTGACACGGTCTGACAGTTCACTGAGGAGAAGAGAGTGGTTTTTCCTTCACTGACACAGGCAGACAATGACAGAGCTTTAAGGAGGGACAGCAAAGACATGTTCTTGTCAGAGACTGCACTTCACAAAGGCCTTCAATAGACTAGGATTCTTAAAAAATTGCTTTTCGCATGATTGGTCTACACCGTCTGGTTTTTACCTTATGGAGAGGATTCTTGAATGTGAGAGCCTGAAGGGTTTAGCTCTATTTTTCCAATTGTGTTAATAGAGAACAGACCAAGGTACCAAATTAATACTGAGTCAAGAGAACAATTAGTGCAAACCTTCATGTGTGTCCCCATCAACCCAGACAGTTTTACAATTCACAGACACATCACAGAGCACATTAATGGCTAACAATGTCCCCAGAGGTGCTTTAATGATTTACACCAGCTAGCCTGTAGTTTCTGAGTTTTGGCCTTTTACTTTTCAAATGAGGGAGATTTCCCCAAAGGAAAGAAAGCAGGAAATAGGAAGTAGGAATTGAGGAGGTGGAGAGAAAGAAGGTATATTGGAATCCTGAGAGAAAACTCAGCAAAGTTCTCAGAGCATCCGTGAGGATCCACAGGCTGAACTGCACCAATCTGTAGTTTGTGTTCAAAAGGGACTGAGCTCCAAGATTGTTATCTTGCCCACCTTGCTATGCTGTCTGTATTTTATTGCTCTATCAACAACCTCTTTCTCTTTTTCCCGTGCCTTATTATTAAATCCTCCCCTCCTAGATCTACCCACGAACATACAATATTCTGAAATGGCATCATCTGTCTTACCAAAAGGGTGAAATTCCACTGTTTGAATTAAAATGAGGAAAAATAACACGGATTCTGTCATTTTCAGGCTGAATTACTGCTTTAATCCATCGTGCTGGCTACAGTGGTAAATGATGGCCCAATACTCCTGGAGACCACTTGGTTAGCTCTTAATTACCCATCCCACTGATGCTGTGATAAGAGACATCGTAAGTTCTTGATTTCTGCTCGAATTGCACGGATGGCTGTGATTAACATAAAAGCTGTGAGATTAATAGGAGTGGTTTTGGAAGAGATTATCATGATATCTTCTCAAATAGAAGCAAGAGCAAGCTGTGCTTTGTGGGTTAAATCACAATTTTGCTTCCTCTCCCTCAAAATTTTAGTGCTACAGTGCCAGAGAGTGTATTGCCTTGCATGCTCTTACAGCTATTTGCATTTGTAGTAGGCACTTTACATCTGGTTTTCAGGGGAGAAGTGGCTGCATCACAACAAGGTGCTGGAGACTCAGCTTCAAAATGTCCATAACTGATATGAATATTCCATAATAATGTTGTCCTTCTTCTGCATTGAGAGCCAAGTCTTGCAGGATAATCTGCAAAAGATGAATACCACAAATGGATGGATGTGCAAAAGTATACAGAAAGAAAGGGGGGAAAAAAGCTATGACAACTTCTTTTCAAACCAAGTGGCATTATCAGTTATTAACTTGACCTATTACATCACAGTGGTGGTAAATCTCTTGAGGAAGGCAGAAGCAGGAATAAGAAAAGGAAATACTGCATTGCCCAGCCGTAAATATAAAAACAAAAGCAAGCTGATGTTATTTTTTTATTTCTTCCCCAGGTACCACACTTTTTGACAGTGCTGAGATTAACAACCTCACTCTCAAAACGCGTGGCCAGCCTTTGCACTCAAAATAACACACTCTGGTTTCATTCCCTGGTAGGTCTTGATAAGGCTTCTGCAGAATTTTTGATGCAGAGCATTATCGCGCTGCTGTGGTATTGATTGATCCACTGTGATACGGGCAGGAGGTGCTCACACAGGCTTGAAATCCCCTGCTTGGGCTTGCAAATAGTTCCCCAAGGCAAGATTTACGCTACTGAGATGAGAAGAAGTAAAGCAAAGTTCACACGGATTTTAGAGATATGATTCCAGCTCCTAAACTGTTTGTGTATTTTAAAACATGCGTGTAAAAAACGCATATATTCTTTATATTCATACTTCACAAATACCGTGTCACTGGGGATTTCTCAGTGATTTAGGGGGGAAAAGAGGATCTTCCTGCTTTACATAACACAGCTGTCAGGTTTCTCAGGCTATGTACCACAACACATTTCAGGATCACTCTCAATTGGCGCCTGAGCGAGAGCTGTACTAACTCGATTCGATGCTCCTCCTTGCCAGCAGACAGCACAGAGCACCCTGCGAGCTCAGAGAAGAGATTTGTACTGGCTGCAACCACCAGCTCAGGGCAGCTGCTGTACATCAGAGCACAAAACCACATCCAAGAAAGGGGACACAACCGAGTGAAAATTCAGACAGAAACAGACCATGCAGATTGCAGAGGACTCATCTGATTTGCAGGTTTTTTTGTCCTACTAGAAGCTGCAGACAGTGATAGCTGCGACATTTGACTTACACAGCATCAACTTGGCCTAGTCACTGACTGAACAGTACTGCATTTCCATTAATTCAATCACTGAATTGCTTTCCTCCAGACTGAATATTTCTGTTATTATTGCCAATTGATCTATACTCCCAGCTTTCTTATTCTGTCAGAGCTCACACTGTGATAATAGCAACCATGAAAGTGCAAGTGCTGTTCGTTACAGAAGAACATAAGTAGGACCTAAATTATTCCCCCATATTAGCCATGTATTAATTTCCATTAGTTACTAATTACCAGTAGTTAGCATCTGGGCTCATGCAAAGAGACAGCATGAAGTTCCTAAATCTCCTATATAACTTGGCATGGGAAAGAAGCCCTGCTGTAACTCAGCTCTGATCTAGAGCTGGTGGGAAATACTACAGTCTGTGACTACAGCCTCAGGAAATACCAGGACATCAAATTCTGAGTGTTTCTGTAAAGCTCTCCTGGAAAAGAAGCGCTCCAATGAACTACATTCTCCCTTATCCTTTTAGATTTGAACTTTACTCTGTTCCAAAGTGGTTCCATGGCAGTACACAGCAGCAGGTACATGTCCTACACATGGCTGGGATAAAAGATGCTCAAGGGAAAGAAAAATTATATGCTATTTTCCAAATTTGTTGCAGATACAGTCACACTCTCCCTGGACACTAAATCAGCCAGAATTACAGTGAATATGGTTAACCTGTCTATAAACTAAGTATGTTCTGCCTTTCAGTGTGAAGAATTGATAAGACTGTCCCCTTGGAGAAGCAGCCTGTGGGTGATGTGATGCAGAGCACAAGTACAAACTCCACGGAATAATCAACTGCATAAGAGATAAGAAGCAACTGATTATGCAGCTCTTCTACAAAAAGGATTTGAGGTTTTTAGAGGATCACAAAGTAAAGAGAAGCCAATGTCAAACTGCTTTAAAAAGAGAAAAATGAAATAAAAATGAAAAAAACATAAAATAACTCTTGAAATACAAACAGAATTTCTTCTTTGCAACTCAAAGGTGACCAAATCACTAAGAAAATACTCTTCTGCTTTGAGCATCACAGTTCAAGGACTGCATGGATCAGAGAGAGTAGAGAAAAACAACAACAAGGGCTCTAGAAAATGTGACCTGTGGGAAAGGCTTGGGGCTCAGTTCAGTTTGGAAAAAGGAGACCAAGAAAACAAACATCAACAACATAAAATATATACACACAGAAAAAAGACAGTAATAAAGTGTTCTTCATGCCCGCTGTAGCTAGGAGATAGATATTCAAAAGCTGGAATAGACAGTAAGGAGGGGTTTAGACTGTCATCATTAGAGGTTTCTAAGAAAATGGTAGCTAAACGTCACCCTGCACCAGAGAAAAAACATCATTCCTTGTGTCAGCTTCAATAAGCACATGCCCATTTTGCCCAGCAGAGCCATCATCCCTCAGATCCAAAGAAGACAGAGCAAACCACTCTAGTCTTGTGCTAGATAAAGGCTCCTGCCTATTTGTAAAGATTAGCCTGAAACTGTTAATTAACCTACATTTGTGAAATGCTTCAAGATGCCCTAAAATATGAAGATGGGCTTGGAGCATGGAGGAAAGCGGGTAGAACAAAGAGAAAAGCAAAAGAGAACAAAGCCAAACAGTAGGTCAGGTTCTGCTCCTGTGAGTCGTGCTGGAAACCCAGGGCAGTTTTGTGTGGGGTCACACGGGTGCAATTAACAGAAACAAATCACCTTTTCTGTTGCACAGACTTGTTAAGGATGTCATTTGCACGATTAGCATCCAGCTGCTCTTGCCCAGTCCAAGTCTTTACAGGACAAAGGAAGCAGCCTCCACATGAGGTATCTCAGAGTCTGGTGCATGTCACAGTCTTCCAGCTGCGTGATCCGATTGTTGATCGTGGGGGGAAGAACGTTGTTGGGTTATAGTAGGGCAAAGAACTAGAAACAAAATTAACAAAATTAGCAAAATTAACAAAATTAACAAAATTAACAAAATTAACAAAATTAACAAGAGGTCTTTTTAACAAGAGGTTCAAGGTGAATCCAAACTGGATCAGGATATTCTAATACATATTGTTTCTGGTCCAACTGAAGGAGAGGTGGTCCTTTAAGATTTTTTTGTGTGGCAGCTCTCACAGTCTGCTATTCATGTACCTCAAAGTATTTCAGGTTAGACAATTTGTGAATTCATATTTCTGCTTCTTTTTTTATGAGTTTCTCCTTGCATTCTTCATATTGACATTGCTACCACCACAGCATATTTTCCAGCTACTTTTGCAGTACCAGCCAGAACTTCTGCTTGATATCCAGTTCCATCTGCCACACCTTCATATAGGTTTGCTCTCTCTAAATTCCTCTTTCACTGTTAATTCCTGTGCAAAGATCATCATCTTCAGTGACCAGCTATCAAAGAGGGATCTAAGGTTCATAATGCAAAAACCATCAAGTTTTTAACCCCTGCAGGGTGCTGACATTTTCTAGATAGTACCAGGATCATGGGAATTTAGAGGCTGAATCTGGTTAGGGATTACAACACGAGCTGGTGTGCAACCATGTATGTGCATCTAATTTCTGAATATGCCGGTTGTACTGAGAAGGGTCTAAAGTTTGCAGAAGCTGAGCAAAACTTTCCCTCTCATTACCCCTTCTTCAGCCAGGTGAAACCTAAGGGGAAAAAAAAAAAGTAATGAGAAAGCTGTTGGTCTTGAAACACAGAAGTAAAAATCTTGTGGAAATTAAAATATCAACTATGCTTACAAATTATTAAAGTCCATACCATAGCATCATATGCCCAAAGTGGTGAAAAGCAGACTAAATATCATTCTTTTATGCTGGCATGTCTTAACTTTTTGAGATATTGATTTTGCAAATTGAGCAGCTTTAAATATGTGTGCATACAGGTAGAGAAGGAGTTCTGCATGGTTTCCTATAGCAAGAAAAAATATAAGTATATCCAGCCTTGTAGAATGCCCGGGTGCAAGTTTTGTAATTCTACACAGTCTGAAGTATTTTGTTTCAGCAATTGGCAACACTTCTATGTGTCTGTATCAGTGTATTTTCTCTTTACAGCTCTTTTTTTGATCCAACGCATTCTCTCTCCCCGTGTTCCCACTAAAAAGACCAGCAGAAGTGCTGAACCCTGCTTTGAACATAGGAAAGGAAAATACTACTGGAATATCCTCTCTGAGAGTGCTGCAGCTTGTAATCCTTGTTTCCTTTGCTTCCAAAGACCCCAGGTCTGCTCTTGAGGGCACATGAAAATCCCACTGGGGATGGTCCTTACAGGGTTTCAGAGATCCAGGGGGTGTGTTTGCACATTTGGGGTGTGTATGTGCTCTCTCTTGTCTTAATTTTGTTGGATTTTTAAGTATCTGTTAAGGTGCCTAGATCCAGGAAGAGACACTCCATTAATGTGCATGTAGAAATTTTGAATTAATAAATAAGTAAATTGCCACCTATTATCACTCCAAACTGCAATGCCTGACATTTTTTTATTGCTTCAGTATAACAGTAAACATGTATTGCAAGTTTTCTTATTTCACACAAAATCAACCTTTGAAATAATAATCTGGGAAAAAAAAATTAAGAAAGGAAAAACTGTCTTGTTTACTCCTGATTCTTCTTTTGGCTAGGGTTCCAAGAAGCAATCTCTTCACCCCTGAGGGATGCCACTTCTGCAACACATTGCAAGAACAAAATCTCACCCCCACAAAGCAGAAAACAAGAACAGTGCACAAGCAGACACACTTCAGAACTGCCACTCTCAGCATTCAGCATTTGAAAGTTTTCCCTCATTATTAGAGACATTAGTGATTGCTGATACACATGGATGCAATTAAGAGGGAGCATAGAAAGGATTCACAAACAAGCAGATGAGCTTTGTATTTGGAGAGGGTATAAAAGCTGAATGATTTATTCATTTTTCAGTTTAAGCTGTGAAAAGAGGGTATAGACTCATCACTATGAAGAGTCTTGCAGCAAAGCTTGTAGCATAGATATAAAGTGGATTAAAGAGGGAAATTTCTTTTATGCTTTGTGCTCTTTCTCTTTTTATAGCATTTATGTCTGCTTTTCAAAGTGAGGACCATGTTTTCATTTGGATCTCTATAACAATCTTGTTGACATGGAGGGCAAAATTCTACAGACCACTGAAGTCATCAGAAATTACTGATAGAAATAACTCAGAACAATTTTTTTCTATTTTTATCCCAGCCCAAGAGACTTTGATGATTTTCAGCCAAATTTTCTCTAAAATAATTTAATTTCCTAATAACCTACTTTTAATCTATAAACAGCATCTATGTTCCCTCTTTCAGAGAATTTCCATTTGTGTGTATTTCCGGCAGAACATTTTAGGACCCTCACTGGGAATTGCCACATAATGAATAAATGCCAAAGCTGAGCTGAGATCCTGAGTTTACCTCCAAAGCTGTCTCTTCATGCTTTCCAGGGACATTGACATCATTCTGATTTTACTTGGGACTCCAGAGGAAGCCTCAAATAAAATTCATTTAAGACAAGAGATTCCGCCCTATGCACTACCCAGAGGATTCAGGATTGTTACTGAGATCACAAAGAAGCCATGAATACTCTCTGAACATGAACAAATATTGTCCAAAAGGCCCATGTGAACCCGACTAGCTGCTATATTGGCATTAAATCTGTGCTTTCCCTGCTGAAAATTAAGAGTTCCCCATTTGTTGTGTGGAACCCTGGGCAGGAAGAGGTTTGTAGGAACGCAGGAAATTATATAAACCTCAATTCTCCTTTGCTTTCCTTTGCAGGCAGTTCAAGCACAACTTCCCAGGGTGCTGCTGGCTATAGGAATGGGTATTTGTAGCACCTCAAACACATGAAGTAGACTGAATCGTGGAGACATTCAGTGCACCTCAGCTGAGACACTCTGGTAGGAGCACAGGATGACTGGTTTAGTGATAGACGTCAATAATTCAACTGTCTGGGGGATTTTCTCTCCACTGTAGGAACAATGTGTACTCAGGAAGATGAACTTCTCTTTTCAGGAGCAGTAAATACCTCTTTTTCCAATCCATTTTTTTTGTTTAATAAAGTGCTGACAAAGATTCAAAACTACTATTTGAGGGTGCCCTTCGTGGTCCCTTATTGAGATGTGCAATTTGTACATCTGCCCTTAAAATGGAAGTGAATAAACCGATAGTGAAATCTAGACTAAATTTGGAGCTGTAAGTTAATTCTAACCACATGAGCAGTCCCACTGAGTTCAAAATGCCTTAGCCCAGTGAGACTTTGTTTTGACTTAGTCGTACTGAAATATTGTTCAGTCACATTTTGAGTGATTGCTGGGAACCGGTGGATAATCGTAGGCCATTTCCACAGCACATGCAAACTGACCCAACTCTTGCAAACATCAGGCTTGCAAACATCAGGAGAGAATAGCAAGAAGCATTTCCTTACCAAATTTCTCGAGATTTCCTTGAAAATGTTTATATTCAAACACCAGTGGCTTTCATGAACACAAAAGCTTGATTTGAAACACAGTTGTGTCAAAAGGAGCCCTTTGGTGGCTATCAAGGGACCTTATGTCCTGCCCTAAATTTAGAGATCTCCAACTTCGGTGATCCTACAAGATCTGAGTAAGTCTTCTAACTCTATCAGATCCATTGGGATCTGAACCTTTTTCCTGCAGTGCTGCCTGAAAAAAATGTTATGGGACACCAGGACTTTCTGCAGAGTTATTTAGTTTTGGATTTGATTTTATTATCAACAGGAAGCTAAGAAGTCTGCAGTATGTCACGGTTTGCTTCCATAGCAGCTAGGAATAGTCGTGAATAAATCATGAAGATGCTTAGGAGTGTTCATATATCTGAATTACAACGTTTCCTACACTAATTAAGAAATAGTCATCCAACTTAGACTCTGTCACATATTCCATATTGGTCATGTCAGCATTATACTTATTTTCCTCCTGAACCCACTCAGTATTGACAGAGTAGTTTGCAGGCATATGTATTGCCCAGCCTCCCTACCAGCCCCCAAATGAAAAGGGACTAATCCTCCAGAGAAGTTTTCACTATGGATTTGCATCTCTCTCCAGATTATTAGATTTTCTTCACCCTCAGTTCATAATATCTAATTACCCTGTAGCCTGTTCTCAATTATTTAAAGCCTAGCCCTTACTTATTGAATTTTACAGTTTAATGTTAATAGATCAGAGGTTAACTGGCTCAATATTAGAAAAGGAGTCACTGGCTCAGTAATACAAAAGGAGTCAGGATTATTTTGAGCTCCTCAGTATTATTAATCGGGCTTTAAGGAGGGAACAGAGAGCAGCATATGTCAGCCACAGCAGGGTTTGGAGGAGAAAGTCAATATTTACAGACATGAGTGTCTCCTACCTGAGCTGCAGACAATTCTGAGCAGCTGGGGCTCGATGAAATCAGCTTCAGACTTCCGTGGATCAGACCAGAGCAAAGAAAGTGATTTCAAAAAGGCGATACTTTACCCAATCAAACCTAAATACTATTAAGACTAAAATGGATACAGTATTATTAGGTGACTGTTCTAACTGACTGGGCAGGAACGGTACAGGGTTATCATCAATCAGACATGAAAATATGGGGTTAACTCCCCGTTTCTCATCTGTTTTCCCTCCCATTTTGAATGTGTTAAGGATATGGTGGTGGTAATGCTGTAGGCTTTTAAGGATACAAGGAAATACAGGGAAAGATTACTTTATTTTTATTAGACAAGCTGATGTAGTTGGGAAAAGCATAACAGCTTTTGATCATCTGTTAGGTACCTGTGGGGTAAACGGGCTGCTTGCCATGGTATGAGAGGAGAAGACAAACCAGACAGCCAGCAGCTTTGATCTTACAGATAATGGTGAAGTAAAATCCCAGCCCCACTACCTCTGGTGCTTTATGAAGTGTTCAGACACTTTTTTTTTTCAAGTTTTTTCTTCTTTCAACCTGTACATTCAGGTTAGTGAGAAACAGCTACCATGGGCTAGCTGAGCCTTGATAACCATCCACGGGCACTGCTGCCCACAGCAAGTACGGTGTAATACAAGTTATTTTAACCTCAGTGGAGGAAGCTTAAGCCTCATTATCTCACATTTACCAGGACTTAAAGTGCTCCAAATACAGTTATTTCTGCTATTCTTCTCTTGTCTTTTCAGATAAACAGAGTAATATTTTATGGCACAGTTATGAACTAACATTTGGACCAGCTTCCAACAGCCTTTTCCCTGCTTTTTAGGAAGACATTGACAGTTCAGATTAATTTTACACAAGAAATCCGTTTTTAGAATAACCGTAAACCACATCAGCCTTCTCCCAACACAAGTCTCAGAAGCAATTTCTCCCACTTAAGAAAATAACAGTATTACTATTACTGAAATCAGGACTTCAGTTCATGCTCCTCTTTTCCTTACAAGCATGAGCTCGGTGTAACCGGACACTCAACAGAAATTGTTCTAAAGATTCACCCAAAGGTTTTCTGAAGATCAGGATTCAAAAAGTCAGACCTCTGCTATGACTCAAATTATTGGGCCAGTTATTCTAAAAGCCATAACAGTCCTAACCCTGCTGTTCTCAGGACTTATTGTCCAGAGTAGGAGTTTGTATCTTTATAATAAATGAAATCATTCCCTATTGAGGAGGATCTCTTTATTTGCAAAATTCTGTAGCTTTTAAACCCATCATGCTCCTTCTAAACCAAACAATTCCAATTACCCTTATTAGTGCTAGTGAAATTGCTTGCAGTATCTTTTTAACGCCCACACTGAACACAACATTTTGCCAGGTAAAAGAAAGCCTTTTACCTGGAGTTTGCTTCTGAAGGCAGGCAAGCTTTTAGGGGAAAGGTGAAGCAAACAAAAGCATAATGTTGAATTCGTGGAAGAACACTGAATCAAACTGAATCATTCTAAGAATCTGGAGTTCAGTGACACTGAGACTCAGTTATCTGCCATGAGGTGAACCTAAGCCTCCTGAAGCTTCAAGCATTCCAGCTTCCAAAACAGCAAGAAGTTATCAGTCTGTATGAAAGACGACAGCACAAGAAAACAGTTGTTGTGCAGCAGACAGTAGGATTGCAAGCCCTTTGTCCCTCTCTGAGGGCTGAGAGCTCTCTGGGTCACACCAAGATCAGCAGCTGGTAGAAGCCAAGAGCAGATGGGCAGAGGAAGAACTCACTCATGGAGACACCACTTGCCACAAGGATATTCCTGCCCCATGGAGTCTCCAGACATCCCCTTCACAGAGCTGTTGCTGCCCAGCTCCTCAGCAGAGGCAGAACAGCTATGCCTTAGTTTGAAAATACACCTGAAAATCCCCCAAAAATCCAGGGAAAACTACTCAGGTCGTTGTGCATCTAGGCAGGACACGCTCAAGCCTGCAGCCCTGGCACCTCAGCATAAGGAGAAATGGAGAGGCTCACCCGACAGATGCCAGCCTTTGTGCAGGGTGACCCTGGGTCATCCTTGGTGCAAAGGAAAACTAAACTAATGGCAAGTCACCCTCTGGGACAGCTGTTTGAAAGAACATTAGCAGTCGAAATCCAGTCTCTCTTCTTTTGCTTTTTTTTTTAACTTGTTGCCCCCAAGTTGGACACCATGGAGAACTGGCCTTTGGTCTCTAGGTCCACACCCTAGAGCTCCCCATAGATCTGCCTCATCCTCCAAATCCTGTGCTGATGGTGGCTGATCCCAAGGACAGATCATGGCCCTACAGGCTTCTGTAATGACACTTGTACCCCCAGCCTCTGCCCCCAGTTCCCCAAATCCTCGGTGGTAATTACGAACTACCAGCCCCTTGAAATATTGTAAATGGCATGAATTGAGATGCACTTTTCATTTTATTGATAACTGCAGGAAAAGGAGAATTTGCACGAAACCATGAGCCCAGCTTTGATTGCGTAGGTGCCTTTTGTCTCATTTGTCACAGAGTGCTATCCAAATTATAGCTCCGTATGTACAGAGGAAGCCTGTTACATTTCTCTTTCTATGAAGAGAATGTGGTTTTTTCTTAGATGAATGGCATCAGCGATGCCAAACAATACCCTTTTTGGGAAAATATTGCCTTATTTCTGAGGAAAAAGGTTTGCCTTTAACACATCAAGACAGTTTTATGTAACCACTGACTAAAGTCAACAAGATTTCTACAATAATTATGATCTTTTCAACTCGTATTTCCTAGAACTCCACCAGCAGCAAATCCTTTTCAGTTTATATACAATTGCTGCTGGAATTTCCTTTACATCAGCAACATGTACCTAATTATTTTTAGTGATCTCATTAAGTAAAACACTAAAGTGACCAGGACCCATTAGGATTAACAGGATTTGAGGAAGCCAAAAATTAAAAGACCGTCCTATTTCATTTGTCTAAACTCAATTTACTTTTATGAGATTCCCTTTTTTAAGCTGTCATTTTTAACCACTCATTTTAGTAGCAAATTTTTTTGAGTTAGCAAATTATTCAGTCTGTGAAACTGCTGTTCTTTTGCTGACATAAGTGCTGAGAGTACTGCTGGAGATGTGCTTGTGGTAGCCTCCTGTAATGAGATGATTCAGTCATCAGTGAGTCTGGACAGACTTGGAGATTCCTTTTTCAGGGCTGAAAAACTGGAGGCATTTTAGTAAGCAAGAGGCATTTGAGGGTTTATCAGACCCTTTCTAGTCCTTACACAACTCCACATCACGTCAGCCCCATGGCACAAGCTCTGGGGACGGCTGTGCTTCCAAATTAGTGTAGCCTGACCACGCTGCTCCATCTATGCTATATCACTATTTATTTCAGCTGCTGTGGCTCAAGCACAGAAATACAGTGAAGAAGGCACAGATGCAAGTGCCCTACTGCTATTATTCGTAGATGTGTTCATCAGCAAATGGTAGTTGAAAGTCCTCAGATGGATAAAAACATTTATTTGTGTCCCAATACCAGATGAATATTGAGAGAAAGCACGGAAGTGGAAAGAGGTTTTTATGATGGAACGCTCAATATGAATTCTAATATCTGTCTAAAACTTTAGAGTGCGTGAGCAAGTGACTCTGGTGGCCATTCAGTCCTCCCTGAAGCTTAGAGGTATTGCTAACAAGAGCTGAAGAGTGGGAAGATTAAAAGGAGAGATCACAGGGGAAACCAAGAGATTCCTCCCAAAAACACATTTTACAGCAGCACTGCAGGGAAAGACAATCTATATTTGCAAAGTGTGTGTCAGGCTCTGAACTGCCTTATAACAACATCTTCAGATAACACAGGTGGGGCAGCAGGGGAGAGAACTACTGTGCTAAGGTAATTCTTTTCAGTGCTACAAAACAAGACATTTATGCATTTTTCATTCTTTAATGTTTACTTAGTCAGCATTTCCTAAAAAGAAATCAAACCCAATGTTTGCAGAAAGACACACAAAGGACAACAGCCCTTTCGGTGGCAACCTTTTCAGTAGCAACTTTTGAACCATGAGGTCTATGTTCATTTCCCAGCCTTTTTGGGACTGGTCGTGCCTATAAAATGGGGAGAAGCAGGAAAGAGCCCTCATCCACAGAGGGAGACTGGAAAGCAAAGTGACATCATGTCTCTCTCCACATGGTGGCTGCCCTTGATGCTAAAGGCATGGGAAGGGAGCACTGGCTCCTTGAGTCACCCGTCAGGGTTGCTGCTGATTGCTCTAAATTGTCTCTTGTTTGAAATTGCTTCTTTTCCAGCTCATGCTGAGCTCCTTGTTTGGAGTTGCTCTGTGCTCATGACCAGCATCAGCAGACACAAGGGTTTTCAGGGAAGAAAACAGAGTGTGAAGGTTGGGTGGGATGCGGCTCCCCTCCTGCCTCAGCACCAGGCTCTTCACATCAGGCCCTGAACATGTCAAAGTAGTGATGGTTTTTGAAAGATGAGGCCTCATGCTCTGAAGTTAATGGAGCCAGGTGTATTACAACAGAGAAGGAAAAGTCATCAGGCCTGATTTATGTCTGCCTCTGGAGCACTACCTGTGACAGCAGGAGATTCAGGAAGAGGCAGCGTTGTTTAGGTCTCCTCAACACACCCAGATAAGAGACACTGGAAAAGTACCGCAGATTGTCCATGATAAGGAAAACCAGCAGTGCAGGAAAGCAAAAGGGAATGCAAGTTAACTTTGCCCCAGTGAAGGCGTGATGCCAAAGGATAAAGCAGGATCATTACCTATAAAACGTGTAGGTCCGGAAGACAGTGAGTGTGTTGTAGTGGCTCAGGGCAGGGATAAATAGAAAGACTAGCTTGCTGTATGTTCTATGGAATGTTTAACATCAAACTGGTGGTTCTTTCTGACCATCTTCTACACTGAGGAAATTAAAATTCCAGCTCCTTGGCTCTGCTCTTTTGGTCATTCCCTCCCAAAAGACCTTACTCCACGGAAAGGCTCTGCTATCCCACTCTGGTGCCAGCCCTTTCTCACACACACACAGCCTCTTCAAAGAGTCAGAGAAATTCAGCCCACTCATGCCCTTCTGCAAGGCAAAACCCCACGCAGTCTGAATCATCCACTGCTCCTGGTCCTTGCTGTGTGGAGCCACACAGGAATAAGACACACAGCATCTCAGTGGGAAGAGGAAAAAGAGGGATATCTGGGGATAAAAGGGAAATATGTGAGGGTAATGTCTTCTCTATTATGGGAATATCATACAGAATGCAGACCAGGAAACATCATTATTCTAGAAGTTATTTCTTTAATTGAATTTAATTCATTCATCCTCCTTTCCACGTATTACTATTTTTGATTAAATCCCACAGGGCCAGGATTTTCATCTCTCACCTTGATAAGCACTGCTATAACATCACATACAGAGACAGGGATGCAGCCAACCAGCCTAACAAGAGGCACCTGAATTATTGGGTTAGACAACAGAACCAGAAAATCTGCCTTAAAATAAGAACTGAGAAAGGAAACAATTCCTGCATGAAAAGAAGTAGTGCAAACAGCTAGGCTTCCATCAAGAGGCAAAGCAGTCTGTCAAACAAAGAAGAAAATATCACTTTTGTTTTTGTAAAAGTCAGTAAAAATCTTGTTCCATAAATAACTTAAAAAGATGCTAAAGAATAGGCATGAGTGCACAAAATTCAATATAGCACTGCATTCACCAATGAGGGAATTAATAGTTGTTTCCACATATGTTATAGAATATGGGGAGGTAACATAGTCCCTAAATGAGCACCCAGATACTAGAAAATTGTTAATAAAGACGAGTTTTAGTAATAACTTGACAGGAATGTCCTCTAGATTTCAAAAACTTTGGTTTTTTCCATCTGGATCAAGTTGAATGATGTTTTTTCATTCTCCAAATTAAAATGGATTAAACAAAACAAAATCTTAACACATAGGCCAAGAGAGGTACAAATTCCTTTTCTAGAAGAAAAATTTAAGTGCATAGGAAAATTATTGTGCAAATTGGAGACAAGAGTCTCTCTGAGGGGAGCAGTACAACCTTTCATAAAAATGCAAAGAGACTCGAGCAGAGAAATTTTGCAAGAATAATTTCAATCGTGTGGGCAGAATAATTTTACAAAAACAATGCATAAACAAAGTAGAGCAAAAAGACTAAACTTAAAAGCATGGAGTATATTATTTGTAGTAGCACAAAGAACAGGAAACTGATATCACAGGGAAAGGGGCAGGAGTCTCCTTAAAGAACAGGATCAAAGTCAGCACGGGTCTGGAGCATTATGTCCTATTATTAAGATTTATTTGAGCACGAGTGTCTGGCAAACGCAGGTGAAGCGGGATTGAATTATTACATGAACCTCAATAGAATTATTATTCAGCTGCAGAAGACTGTCAAAAACTTATCAGATTCAACTCAGTTATTATAGCCATGGACTCAAAAAATGATTGCGACCCAAAACTTTGCCAGCAAAATAGAAGTTATATCCTGATATTTTTTTTTTAAATAATCAATTAAAAAAACATCAAACCCCACCATTTTTCTTGCAGAAGAAGAAAATAGGTTTATAGTTTTCAGCTTGACATTTTGTTGAACAAACCAGGCCGATTGATAATGCTAAGTAAAGGAAAAATAAAAGATTGCAATAAAAATATTGCAACAGTAGTCCAGAAATATTTTGGAAAAACTTCAGATAATCTGTGCATAGAGAATCTAACCGGGACACGTATCCTTACATGCGTCTTATTTCTAGAAAAGTCCCTCTTTGTTCTAGAGAAAGCTGACTTTATACGAAAAGGAAAGTAAAGTGCTGTTTTAAGAACCAGGGTTTGTGCTGATGTCTGGAATTGAATTCCTGACAAGGAGAGCCTCTCCTGTGATTTCAGGAAACTTTGCTGAGGAAGCTCTGAGCATCCTTCATTTAGTCCCTGGTGGAAGACAGAAAATATTAGGCTTCAACTCAGTCTGAAGAAGCAAGGAGAAGCCTCTCTACGCCTTTTACTTTTATCAAAGCTGATAAATTTGAGATGTGGAATGGGCTTTTTCCTTTTAAGCAGCTGAGCACAAGGCTGTTGAAGGTTACTATTTCCCTACATATGCCAAATACTACATTTATCCATAAATAACTACAGAATGTACTAACAACTTGAAACTCCGACAAATGTTGTAATAGATTTTTTATTAAAAAAATAAAAAAAAAAAATAAAGATAACTGACGTGGTGTAAATATTAAAGGTAGATTTCTTGTAAGTGTATAATATGTATTTAATTCCGCTAGTAGTTTAGTCAATGATTTTGGAAGTCCCTTCCGAAACCAGGAAAAAGATTTATGGCATTTGGGAACCAATCCAATTTCCACTGCACTCCTTATTATTTCAAGGAAAAGTAAATGGTTTCTCAGGGGACGTGTAAAGTAGCACAATTAAAATTGTATAGACCAGCTCATGCAGGGCAATGAAGACAGATCTATGCAGGGCCAGCTGCTCTGCTCAGAAACCCCAGAGTAAATTCACTTTACTACCAGTCACACTGAAATTTCTCTAAATGCTCACCAGTTTAGCAGGGAACAGAAGAGAGCCCAATGCCAGAGCTGGAATTTTCTAGGGGGAAAAAAACAAAAATAAATTAAATTAAGCAAAACAAAAAAGAAAAACAGATTACAAGACCCAAACACATCTGACAGAGACTCACACTACCCTTCAACTCTTTGACCATGCAAGAAGAAATGTGCCAAACGCCAAAGTTTCTAGCCTGTATTGGCCATAAACGGCCACTGAAATTTTGATGACAGAGCTGTAGAGTGGGGAAAATGGAAGCAGTGCCTAATGTCTTTACAAGAACTCTTCATGGGACCAGCAAAACCAGGAGGTGCTGTACTTGCCTCTCTCTGCAGGGTCGGCACAGTTACAGGGAAAAACCGAGTATAGTCCAGGCAAAACAGCAAAACAGGTAAAACAGGGCAACTCTACGGAGTGCCTCCACCACAGAACAGATGCACCGAGAGAAACCCTTGGAGATCAGGGCTGGAAGGAGCCTTTCTGGGGATGAGAAGTGCTGATCTGTTTCTCGTGACCTGCAGCACGGGTGACAGCGTGGGCCTTCTCCATATGCCCTTGCTCATCAGCACTGCTGAAATGACATTTTAAACTAAACAAAACCAGACGGGTCTCCAGCTGCTGAGAGGACCTGAGACAAGCTTTTTGTGCAAAGCACTGTTCCGGAGAGATAATTGTTCAAAGCTGATATGCTACAGGAACCATGACCCCTCAGCTCTCATGCAGGAGCTGCACAGTAATTCCCACCCTTCACCTGCTCTTACTGATTTTCCTCCAGTTCTAAATCGAGTGCTTGCCCTCCAGAGACTCTCAGAATCAAAAGCTGTGGAGCCAGGCTGCCGTGTTTCGCTGAGGTTGTTCAGCTGACAGCTTGCAGTCTCACCAAGAACAGAGTCACAAGACTTTAAAGTACCTTGCAAGTGCAATGTAGCTGCTTCACGTGCTTTGATCTTGCTGCTCTGTGTTTCCAGGTGAGCGATGGCATGCACAGCAGGAAAGGAGGAGATACGGCCTCTAAACACACTGGGAAAAACAGTACAACGTGAGCCCGTGGTAAACCTTATCTCCTGAACAGCTGATGCTGTTTCCTAGTGCTCGTAACCCAGGTCACATCCCTCAGACCTGGTCTTGACTCTCCTTCAGTTTTTATGTGACCCTTGGTGCCATTTTGCAGTCTAAGAAAGGGTTTAGAAATATCAGAAGGTGAGGTCCTCCACTAAAGCTGCTTTTCAGCTGGGAAGGGGAAATATCAGCAGTGAAGCAAATTGGCAGGGGTCCTGGAAGCCATTCTCCCTGTTCCTCAGCAGTGGCTAGATAGTGATGAGGAAACAATCTCTTCTGTTGATTGTTTAACAAACATAACGCTGGAATAAAGCTATTAAAGAACTGCAGGAATCACAGAGGGGCCAGTGGATAAAACTTTGTGGGTTATACCCAATGTTTCCTTTGTAACTGAATCCCATGTCTTCCCCGGGGAAGGAACAGCCAGGTTCATACTGGCTCTTGTTCCTCTAGAAAATTAAATACAGGACAAATTTTGCTGTGTTCTTTATATTTGCAGTCATTGCCCTTTTAAATTAGAGGAAGGAGTACTTGAAAGGAAACACTCTTAAGCACTTTTCCTGCAGTTCAACTTTATTTCCCTTTTCTCTTCATAGTTTGCAACTGCCTCTTAGGAGCTTAAAAACAAACATTGCTTCCTTCTCCTTCCAAATGTGTCTTCTTCTATTTGTCAAACACTAAATCCCTGCACCCCTTGTGTTACTAATTAAGCTTAAAATTAACATGCAAGTAAACAACTAGAACCTCGTTTGTGCATCTGCATCATCAGAGATGACAGGAGAAGAAATGTTATGTCGACTCCCTATCCTCACGGCACGTCTCCTGGAGCACAGTGATAGCAAAACCAGAGAAGTTTCAAGCCTTGCTATTCCACAGGGTTACCATAAACAACAATAGATCTTCAAGGCAGCCTTCACTGATTCTCAGATGAAGGGAAAGGAGAAAGACTTTGGCTTGGAATCCATAAAAAGTTACCAAAAATTCCTCCAGGATTTGCTTCTCCTGAAAATTCCCACCCCTCTGACTGACATATAAAGAGAAAAATATTTACTAAAAGGCAACGGGTACAGCAGCTGACAGGCAACCACCCAGGGAAGGTCTAGCTTGAAGCATTGTAGAAAAAGGAGGAGGTTTTAATGATGACAGAAAAACAGGCTGTCACACCCTTTTGTGCAGCAGTTATATAAGGAAGAGAGACTATTTCATGGCCATACATTAGGTTTAAGAGTATAAATTTTCTCCTCCTCTATATGTCATTTTCTACACTTGACAAGTGAGAGCCGAGTGCTTCTTAGAATAACAGAGTTTGTTTCCACTTTCCAGAGATTCAAAAAACTGGGCAAAACCCCAAACAGGAAAATCAAGACCAATGTCATATTATTTTACTTACCTGAGAATTTCTTTTAAATTACAGAAATACATATAAAAATGCAAGTTTTAGTCTGGCTGACCTGTATGGAGCATAGTGAAACCCTACTGGCAGCAAACCCACCAATTCCTTGAGAGACACATTTGTTTGAAGAGCAGAGAAAATTCCTTTTACTCGTTCAAGAAAGGGTTCATTCCACCCCAGTGGAACTCTCTAGAAGTCATAAGAACAGGGCAGATGTCTAAACTTCCTCTAGTTGTATGGAGGACACGTGCGATCATGCTCCACCAACATGACATTTATTTTTAGGTGAGGGAGGCTCTCAGGGCTTCTGACACTGCTGGTGTCTGAAATACAAAACACTCAGGTATAAACCTGACCTTGAGGTCTCCTTTCTCCCTCTGATAATTACTTCCTTTCATTAAGTCTAAGAGGAGCACTGGCAATGGCTGTGATTACATGCATGAAGGAAGCACTAATACAACCGAAATGCTAATGGCTCTGGACAACTTGCAAGAAGGTATTTTCTACCACTGAGCACGAAAAAAAATACAGATAGACTCTTTACTGTCTCAGCCTGATCGTGGGAGAGCCCATGAGCTGCTTCAATCCTCAGACACCACTGTCCTCCACACAGCCTGCACACACAAAGAGAAAACAAACCACCTTTGGTTTTAGTGGGAAGACAAGTACAGGAGGCACTACCCACCAAGGATAAGGTGAGGGAGTTAAGGTCATGACTGATATAATCCCTCTGATTAGAAGTCTGCTTTAATCCTCAGATATTTGAGACCAATTCTATTGACATTTCTGTTCCTACTTTCCTCCACTGGTATATTGTGATTTCTCTGGGACTTATCCACAGAGCAGATCACTGGGGCAGTGACTCATGATAGCAGCATTTCTGGAATAAATAGTCTTTTTATTAGCAAAGTGAGAGAGATGTGACCTGTGGTAAGTATTTTTTTGTATTTCTGAGTCTTTCAATAAAGTTATGGCAGTTAACTGGAGAATGGGAAGTATGGAAAGGAACAATATTTCAAATGCAAATGATTTTTCTGTGTTGAAATTAACTTGCTTGTTTTCCTTAAGTTTTGACATTCACAGGTTGGTGTCTCCCAAAACAAATTTCATATCACATTCTTCTCCCTCTCCCTGGCAGCGACATCCCATGAGACCAGCTACAACATCAGCTCTTACCTCCTGTGTCACCTGGACACTGATTTTCTTGCATTTATTGAAGATACTCCTGCATCAAGCTGAATAGTGTTTGTCTTAAGCATATCCCTTGAATAATTCATGTTGCTTTTTTAACTAAATACACCTCTAAGAGTTGTTCTCTATATATCAATCCACCAAGCCACTTCAAGCTCATATTCTCAGGTGATTTATGCCTGCTTTCTGACATGGAGCCATTTCCTTGAGCTCAGAAGGTGGCTTAACGCCTGTCTGACTACCTAAGTGGCAATTTAATCTTTAATTAGAAAGTACTATTTCCACTTCTGCATGTGCCTTGGAAATGAACTGTCTGTAATATTTCCTCTGCACAGAGCTGATCAGAAGGTAAATTTGCCAAGGGTTCTGCCATTTCCTGCAGCTCACACCAGAGGCTGGGAGTGGAAAACATAGATGTTAGTAGAGTGGGATGCCTGAAGAGATAAATTCAGCCCTCATTCTACCAGATCCAGGATGACAAGGACAGGGAAGCACTCTTATCAGCTAGGCAAAGCTGGGATTTGAACCTATTTCTGCCAAAGTACAAGATGACAAGCTCCACCCAGCCTCCAGAGGTAGTAAATACACATGCACGTTTCTGTGTCCTCATTTCTGTGCAGAGTGCAGAACCTACCACAACAAGTGCCTCAAATACCACCATTTTCCTTTCTCCTCTTGAAAACTGAATGCCACTGAAGTATTTACAATTTCTACACCAAGAAGTACATTTCCTAAGGGTTGCAGTCACCCTGAGCAGAGGATGAAAGCAGCAACAAATGCAAATCCCCTGTCATCACTTCATTATGTAGCTCAGTGTCAGACAGTCCCTGTGTGGCAGTATTCAGTCTGTACTTCCAAAGTCCACAGCAGGGTTGAGGGCAGCTGGGCTTGACAGCAGAGATGCTGAGGAGCAGCCCAGGGGAAGGTGTGGTGGGAAGGAGTGAGAGCAGCATCTGACAGATGGACAGCACCTCCAGGAAGGGGTTGGTTTGGGAGACAATGCCTCATGTAAAAGACTGAAAAGGGAAAATGGCTCTAAATTGGTTTCTGGGAGAAGGCTCAACCTTGTCATTTACTGAAAGCGACAGAAAGTCAAAGCTGCCACCTCTGAGAACCAAGGTTCACCAGGTCAACTGCAGGCACAAGGCTGGTTGTGAGTTCAGTGGGCATAGCTGAAATTACTTAGTTCAGAGATCCTGATGTGGCTGTAGTTTGGTTCATAGAGAGTGGCTGGGTCAGCCTTGTGTCCCACGGAGAAAAGGGATTTCTGAGAGTAGAATGGGATGTTTAAGGCAGAACGAAGCAGGACATGGACAGGCTGGAGTGAGTCTGGAGGAGGCCTTGAAGACTATCAGAGGAATGGAGCACCTCCACTGAGAGGAAAAGCTGAGAGACCTGGGCTCGTTCCACCCGGAGAAGAAAAGGCTCTGGGGAGACCTTAGAGCACCTTCCAGTACCTAAAGGGGCCACATGAAAGATAGAGAAACCTTTTAGCAGGACCTGTTGTGATAGGACAAGGAATAATGGTTTTAAATTAAAAGAGGATAGATTCGGGCTAGATACAAGGAAGAGGTTTTTTACAGTAAGGGTAGTGAAACACTGGCAGAGTTTGCCCAGAGAGGTGCTGGATGCCTGGAAACATTCAAGGTCAGATTGGATGGGGTTCCCCATCTACTCGAAGGCAACCCTGCTCATTGCAGGGAGGTTGGACTAGATGAGCTTTCAAAGTCCCTTCCAACCCAAACTGTTCTATGATTCTGTGAATGTCAGACTATAAATATGGAGCACATTTAGAATGCAGAGTATAAAATACTCACAAAATTCTGGACTCTCCATTTCAAGGGACAGCTGAACAATGACTAATGTGCCAAAAGCTCTGTGAAAAAAGAAAATCAGCCCAAAGCATGAATATGGCACAAGAATTTCCAAGCAAGGCTGTTTCCTGACCATCCAGAGAAGGATTCAGCAGGCAGAGCACTGAGATGCTGTCCCCTGTCCCATTTTCTTATCCAGTGGAAATACAAGACTGGAGAGGTCACACAATCCCTCACGTGTGAGCACCATGAGTCCCTCTCCCATCAGCTCTTGTTCAGCTGATCAAGCAGAGACCTAAGCAGCACTCTCTGAAAATGAGAGGTAACAACACACACAAGCCTCCAGATTTACTGGAAAGAGAATCATGCTGCTCCTCTAACAATCACCGGTAGGGAATTGTCATTCTGTTGCATTTCTTTGCTAAATTAATCATGCAGCAAACCAAAGGAGTATTGATCTGAGGATCCATCGTGACGTGTTGACACGGAATGCTGTTACTGGGGCTCCCCATGGAGCTCTCCAGGCAGACCCAGCCTCTCCACCTGCTCGAGGCAGCTCTCCCTGCCCCACCCCAGCAAGCCACCTGCTGCAATAAATTCGGTCAGAGCTGGCTACCCATCTCCAACACATGGATGAAAATAGGTTTTTGCCTATTTATTTAAAAATATGAGATTGTAATAGTGTTATTTTAATTTTTTTTTTTTTTAATTTTAAACCATTTAATTTNTAGGTTTTTGCCTATTTATTTAAAAATATGAGATTGTAATAGTGTTATTTTAATTTTTTTTTTTTTCAATTTTAACCAATTTACTCTGAAAATTTGAGTTGAGGTATCTGTGTCCTCTGTCATGTCCCAGGTGGGATATGGTCACTGTAAAATTAAATGAGGCAGAGCTGGAATACAAGTTGTCCATTCACATAACATTTATTTTCCATTCTATTTATCTCAACATCACAATGAAGGAAGAAGCTCACTGAGAAGGATGGAAAGAAAGAAAAAGAAAAGGCAGGAAAGGAAGGAAAAACTGTGTTCTGTTCGATACCTAAGTCACTTCACAGTTAATACAAACACAAAAGCATTTTTGTTCCTATTCTTAAGCCCCCTCCCCCATGCTGTTCTAACAAAAGCAGTTTCAATGACTTTACATATCAAGAATGCCAGATGAACTTACCTTTTATATTGCAGCACATTTTTTTCCATGGGATAAGTATATCTCACAATGCTTTAAGTTTTGCTAATAGATGTGGTTGTTTTACTAATCCAATCCAGCCAAAAATGGCACTTTCATATTTCACTGGAAATTCAATGGCTTGTGGCAGAAGAGCTGGGACATAATTCTGCCTTAGTATGAGCTTTTGTCATCTTTCAGAAAGATTAATCAGTCTTCAGGATTCTTTCCTTTTGCCTGTAAAATGAAGACTGCTCTTTAAGAGATTTCAGATTTACAGAAAGGTGCTGATTAGCTGGCTCAAGATCTCAGCACCTCTGTTATTGCCTCTTCCCATACCCATACTCATATTCAGCCCTCACCCAGGCTGCCCTCCACCTTCTCTATAGCCCCTCTGGCCACTCTCCATTACCCTCTCAGCAGGCCCCTATTTCAGTATAGAATGGGCAGGGGAAACAGGCCTGGTTGAGTGACACACAAGCCACGGTCTTGAACATTGCCCAGAGAGGTCTATAAATCTCCTCTCCTACTGTTTGCCCAAGAGTAGAATCCAGGTATTCTTCTCTAATAGATCAAGTCCAGACCTTCCACCTTTTTCTTTACATGTCCTACATAAATCTGCCTACAAGGTGATCTCTTTCCCTGCTACTTCTCTCATGCTGCTACGCTCCAGACAACTTGCACCAATCACAGACTTCTCCATAACGCCTGCAGCGTTTGAACTGGGTTGTGCAGCAGGAAACTACAACGCTTAACAGGGAAATGGCCATTATTTCAATTTCCATGTGTAACAAGTAACCATTCTCACCTTGTTAGTGTTACCTGGGTAATAAATAGCCTGTGTGGTTCTTGTATTGTGCAACACTGTTCTCATAAAACTCCATTGATTGCCACCTCAATAGCATATAGCTATCAAGAATGAACAGCAGAGAAAGGTTTGGGCAAGGTTTAAAAATTTCTGGTGGGAACTGACCCAACTATGCCCAAAGGAACTTTGCAAACTAGTTCCCAGTACAACTTAATGGAGCAACTTTATAATGAGATAGCTCTGTAATTAACTAACAACTTTTAAGAGCAACAACACTGGCGTAAGCAAAGGTGTGGGTTGCTTATCTTGCCAGAATTGCTAAAGCAGGAGGCTTTTTTTGAGGGATGGGGCCTGGAGCAGAGATCTTTGCCACCAGCTGTTGCTACAATCCTTGTTTCACCCAGCAGCTGGGTAAGCTGTGATTTGTGACCAGCAGCTGTGCTGACAAAAGCCTTGCAGTGTGGTTGTGCTGCACATGTGACACTGCTGCTGTGCTGCTCAAGGGGAAGGAATAAGCTGTGGCAGCAGAAACCTCTCCTTCCCAATATAAGTTGCCTGCAAATACTCATTAATACAAGTGCCTTGGATTGTCGGTGTAGCATCAAAAACAGGTCTGGTCTCTTCTGTTGCTTATCACTTTTGACAGCGTTACTCATATCTTCTTTTCTTAAGTTTCTCCTGATTCTGTGGTTTTATACAGAACCAGGAAAAATGAATCACCAGAGCACTGGGGAGCCATCCCCAGCTGAATTGTTGCAGTATCCAGGCTCCTTCCAGGCTTTTTCTCACATCCATGGAGAGAGTGATGCCGATAAGCTCTCACAAAACCACTCTTCCTGGCTGTTATTAACCCATTTTAACCTTAAGCCTAATCCTCCCTTCTCCTACATTCCCCTTCAGCAGCCATTTTATTTATTTTTGTTACAAAAATTTAGAAACACCACCTGAAAAGTGTTACCCACGCAAAAATAAAAAGCCAGATAATGTCCTGCTGTTCACACTTTGCTGTGCTAATTCCCTGAGATACATCACTGCTATAATCAGATTTAAATGTTCAAAAATGGATCATAGTAAGACCAGTGATGAATGATGGATTAAGCATTCATTATCATAAAAACCAGATAAATAGAAGTGAAAATGGAAGTGAAAACAGAAAATAAATTGTATTGAGTATAAGTAAAAACTCTTCCAAAGGATTAGCTAAACACTGTTAACAATGATGCCAGGGAAAGTACTTGATTGTGGATGCTGCTTAATAGCTCTGTAATTATGTTCTTCTTAGCATTTTAAAATTATTATTTACTTTTACTAAAATCCTGAAGACTGTTGTGGCTAGTGCTGTTCATTCCTAGAGGTGTAAGAGCTTCCTCCAACATATGAAACCAAACCTCAAGGAAGCAGATCTTCTACAGACCACAACCACCTTGTATGTTTCAGGCAACTGAACTTAAATCAATGGCCACATTTCATAGCTGGGCCTTGGCAATAAATTTTTCAACACACAAAATGAGAAGAGCAGAAAAGAAAAATAAAATCACTGGTTTGTTTTATTCAGGCTACATGCTGGAACATCAATAGGTGAAAATGAAGTAGAAAAATTCAAAGCTGAAGTTGATAATTTCAGGGGAGTTCAGTAAAATGATGATAAAAGGCATGATGTTTTTAAAGTCCATTTACATTAAGATTTCTGGCAGATTTTGAAACGCATCTTCCCCCCTGCTCTAATCACAGAATATTGCAGAATAAATCTATGTGACAAAAAGAAATAAAAGTCTGGCTGCCCCAACTCAGCACGACAACAATAATTCAACAAAGGCAAAACAACATTTCAGCACTCAACAACATGTAATTAATTTCAGATCTGTCCCTTTCAATCACAGATTATAGACAACCACTAGAAAACAGACTCTAAAGAAGATCCTTGCCCTGACTGGGGAGGGTGAGAGGATCCAGGACAGCAGCTTTCTGCCATCTCCCATTTCAATCTTCTTTTTACAGATCTCTTGGCACAGCCAAGCTGCGAGTTCAGCTCATCTTGTGTTTATGTGCTCTGAACTATTTAACATCTTCAATAAACCCTGTGGCTGGGAGCTCATCATTTTACATACTGAGAGCTCCATCAGTGACGGCTGTAGGTGACACTTTACATTACCCAGTTGTTCACAGGTGTAGTTTTTGCCAGGGGATTCTTATTTGGAGAAGAGTGCACTGAGAGACATTAATTACATTTCTCTCTTGGTTTTATGTACACTGATTTATTTCCATTAGCTTTTTAAACTAAGAGGCAAATCTTGCGTTCCTGGACATATAGATATTTTTGCTATATTTATGCATAGCAGGGCAGAATTACTAGCCCAGTTTTAAGGCCTGCTCCTACACAAAGCAAGCTTCTGATTTTATGAGTAGTAGAAATAGCATCAAGACTATTCTCATGCCTGGGTAGCAAACGTGATTTATCACGTTAGACCATAAATCCCCGTGGGAGCTGGATTTTTGTTACCTCTTGAAAAGCTTTCTTCATTGCCTGCAGTGGTGATGTAACAAGACAAGGCATTCCAAGGTATCCTCAACACGTGACCTCATTCTTCTGCTGAAGGTCCCTCACTCTCTCCCAGCTCATTCTCAAGGAGTTTACTTGGGAATACATGACAGTAAGAGACTTCTTTGTCTGAGTGAAGACAGGCTTTGCAAACCACAGCAGTTTTATACTATTTGTTTTGATATAAAACATGCAAATGACATCCTGCTTTGAGAAGAATGACATGTATGTGATTTAATCTCTCTAGCAGTTTCCAAATTTATCTTGGGATACATTTAACATTCATTCTAGAGTCTAGAATTGAGAATTCATTTCATAGAAGAGTTTCTAACCTTTTAGATATTATTTTTTTTATTATTTTATTTGAAATTATAAATTATTATGGCATTTTGTGGGTTATACTTCTTTATTACTCCTTTTGATTTGGTAAATAGAAAGCAAGTGACTCCAGCAGATCTATAAGCTATGTCCCAGGTGAGGATTTGCCATGCCTTAATCATCTCAACCAATGCTGAGCTGAGTGCTTCTCAAAGACTCCCAGTGATGGAAATTGTACATCTCCCATACAGCTCCACAGCTCTTCCAAAAAGACTTCTCCTAACTTCAATGGCATTCTAACCAGAACCTCCCTTTCTAGCGGTTAAGCTCACTGCTTCTTGTCCAACTCCTAGGGCACTGCAAAATTCATATTCTCTATTTTCAGTAAATTGAAGACTCAGGTCACATTTCCCAGTCCTCTCCTGGAGTTCATTTTTCAGGGTCTCTACGGCTGCTCAGCATTTTCTTCAAATGTCTCTCTGATATGTGTCTAGAACACTCAGCTGAGGTCTCACCCCTGGTGGCTACAATGTTCATGGATCTCCATCCTCTCCCAGACAAACATCTGTACATACATCTCCCAGCCCTACACATGAGTTAAGAGTACTCAGTACACCAAGGGTCATAAAGATGCCACAAAAAGGCAATGCATAAAATTAGGTTTTCCTACTTTTTCTGATATGCTAATGTCTGGAAAAACTTTCCCTCTAGAATGCTGCAAATTAGTTTTCATTAACATGCAATCTAGACACCCCTCCAAAAAAAAAAAAACAATGCATTCGATTTTTCTGTTACAAATTTGCAAACAGTTTATTTACTAGCTTGGTTTGTAAACATGGAAAAAACCCACATGTTTCCGAGGAAAGCTGTCTAGAGACCCCATCCTCTAGCAAAGTCTTTATCTCCCATGTAAGTCTGTGTAGGACAAGCACTTCTGCTGCAGCCACAAAACAGACACACTGCTTTTCTATTCCCACTGCCTCCCGCTCTGCCGGAATTATAACACAGGCCAGGATCTCTGCTGGGATCTGGGCTGTCTTTTTCATTTGGGGTTACACTGGAGACTGCTAATCTCAATGTTTTGTTGCCATAATTAGATTAGTCAGAAGCATGAAATGAAGTTATACTTCTAACTGACCAAATTAAGCTTGGCAATAAATTCAGTCCTGTAACTATCATAGAATCATAAAATGGTTTGGGTTGGAAGGGACCCAAAATGTCATTTAGTTCCACTCCCCATCTATGTGTAGGGACACCTCACTCTAGAGCAGGCCGCTACAAGCCCCATCCAACCTGGCCTTGAACACTTCCAGGGATAGGGCATCCATAACTTCTCTGGGCAACCTGTGCCAGTGTGTCACCACCCTCTGAATAAAGAACTTCTTCTTAACATCTAATCTAAATCTCTTCTTTTTAGTTTAAACTAATATTCCTTGTCCTATCACTGTCTGACACACAGAAAGTGTCTTGATGTAGTGCTGAAAGACCCTCACCAGGAGATTTGACAACTCTGTGATACCTTTGTATTCCTATGTTGTGCTGGCTTCTAAAGCTTACAGTTAAACCTCCAGCCTTCGTAGCTGCAAAATAGATGACAAGAATTCCTGATTCAGTTTTTGGAGACCTCCAGTGATTGTTTAACTGTTCCTGGCTGATCACCTGCTTTTCTGGTAGGTTACAGCGTGTTGCAGCTGGGTGCAATTTGTGGTGCAGTTTTACAAACCCACCTTGGTGAGGAGAGAAATGCACAAATACAATTTGGGAAGAATATGAAATAAACTGAGAGCAATCGAAAGGGTAAGTCAGACCACAAAGAAAGTAAGTGGCAGTATAATGTGTTCGACAAGCAGAAATATCACAGCTAATAAGGTGCAGCAAAGCACAGGAAGTTATGTTTGATTTTGAGTCATTTATAAGAAGCCCTTCAATTGCCTGTCACCATATTAGCATATTTAAAGAGTTCTAATCTGGTTTCATCACTGTGATTAAAATTGCTGACAAGGGTGGATAATAATGATGAACAGAATCAAACAGCAAGGAGTGAGACAGTAAATGGGTTTATAGAGGCATTAGGACTAGCAGCACAACTAATACAACAGCAAAACCGGATCCCAAGGGGAAAACTCAGTAGGCAAAATTACAAGTGACCATGTTTCAAACCTTTCTTTCTCTTTCCCATTTAAGTTCACTCTTTGAATTAGATCGTAGATGAAGTGAGTGTCAAAGGGGGTAGAATACAGGCATCATTCAAAAGGCAGGCATTAGGCATTCAAAAGGCAGGAGGCATTAGTTCTCAAGTAATTTGCTCAGAGGAAGAATCTGATATGTCCTGTACTGTCAGATCTGTTGATGGGCAGAATTTGTTGGCACATCACCGGTCGCATCAAAAATAACTGAAGAGGATGACAAATGCTCAGAAACATCACAAGCCTGAAAACTCACAGGACCCTTCTAAAATTATCTTTTCCCTTAAGCATTCTGATTTAAGAATTTCTTATCTTAACTTGGAATCGGGGAGAGCATTTTATTTGATAACTGAGAAACATTGCAAGTAAGGCTTCAAGGAAAAGCATTGATGGCTTTTGAAGAAATTGAAAGACTGGGAAAGTACCTCCTTTCTGCATGCCCCAAAGCAATTCAAGGTCTAATTTCAATCCTTGAGCAAAGCAGTAGCAGCAAAATCATTTCCACATTAAGAAACAATTGATGTGATTCTGAAGAACATTCACGAGGAGAATGTGTGGAGGAAGTTCCTCTGTATTCCCCAATGTCTGCAAAAGTCTATTTTGGGCTGCTGGGTTTCTGCAATCCCTCCTCACTGCAGTTTGGAGATGGAGCAGCTGCTGTTACTGGAAGGCAGGAACAGCAGTATGGCTTTCCTGAAGGACTCCTTCCCTTCCCTTCAGGCACCACAGCCTTGGGCACTGCACACTCAGAGAGAGACGACATCTGTCCCAGAGTCTTCTCCAGACACCCATCTCCATTTTTCAATCATTTAAGCACCCCAGAATATTTCAGATCCCCACACACAAAGAGGATTTGCATCTTTAGGCCTCCAAAATAACATTAAAAACCTGCTCTCTTCTAATATCATGCCAATGCATAGACAGTGTGTTATGGAATATATGGGAGTGAAGCTCATGTACTAAATTTCAGGCTACCATCCAGGAGACCATTCCTTCTCTCCTTTGTAGGCACTAAAAGTCTCCAGAGGGCTGACAAAATCAGCATCTCTCTCTTTGTTCCTACCAATAGGGGTTATGGGGCAATGCTCCCATGCTTGGATGCTGCCCCAGGGTTCATTTCCTTGTCCCCAGGGACCATCATTAGGAGTTGGGAGCATATGGACCCCACCCAGCATCTGCCTCTGTCCTCACCTGTAGGATATGGCCCTGGCTGTTTTTACAGAAGTAGCTAAACTGCAGGAAAGCCTGTGAAATCTCAGCAGGAGGGTTAAACAATCAGAGAGAAAACAACTGGTGTGTATCAGAGACTGAAGACATACATGCGAAATAGATCCCTCTTATTCCTGCAGATCCATCTCCATTTGTATCTTTTACACCTAAGCTTTTTTCCATCAAAAATGACAGAAGGCAATATGTCACTGAGAGCAGAGATGACAATTGCAAATGGTAGGTGTTTTCACTAGAAATTGCCAACACAAATTTTGATGTCTTTCTCTCATGGAGGCCTTCAGTAAAAAAAAAATGATGCCTTGGAGGTTTTATGAAAAGCTGGAATATTGCAATAAAATACAACACAGTACAAGGCTGTATAAAATTTATGGAGCACCTTTTATGAGAACATCCCAAGGGGCTTCATATAATAGCTATAAAACAGTAAAACACATCAGGGCACAGATTTAATTTTTAAAATGGCAGCATATATATTAATGATTTACCATCGTTACTCCTCATCGGAGGTCTAAGAACACTAATAAAATGGTTCTATCAAAAGCTAATTTAGGTGAAAGGTTTTTAATGTCTGAATATGATTCACATTTTAGTAAGTTCAATTGATTTATTAAAACAACACCAAAACAGAAACAAATATGGTGTGTTTCATTCAGGGAGGGTTGCTGAATTATTAGTCACCAGAATTTTTTCACCGTTCCCTAAGGTTGCGCAGGTCCACCCCTCCCAAACTTGCAAAGGCACAACTGAGAGGAAATTAGCTAAGCAGAACATTTTGCTCATGCTGAGACCTTCACCCTTGTACTGTCCCACCTGTCAAAATCCTTCTACCAAGCATAGTCTGTAAAGAAGAAGGAGGGTCCTGGCAAGAAACAGCAAGTAAGGAAAGCAAAGGAATATACATCATCAACAGCATTAGGAAGGTCTTGGCTCCCTTTCATACCTCTCCTCTGGCATTGCTGTAACTGAAGTCTATGTCCCATCACCACCCAGACCACCTCACATATTAAAAGTTGACAAAAGCTGTGCAGTCCAGAGCTTTCTCTGGACTCCCATGGGTTAACAGCTACAGACTCTGATTTCTGCTCAATCTAAGTTTTTAATTTCTTTCAAACGAGAACTGGAACCAGATTGAACTGCAGCTCTGCAAATGAGTTGTTTGAAGAAAGATAAGCTAAGCACGGTGTAATGTGCAATTAATACGCTGAATAAGTTCTGAACCAACCCCAGGGAATAAAAAGTAAAAGAATGGTGTCTGTTTTTCAGCTCTTTGGTAATGGAAAAGAGGTCAAGGCTGGAAAAGAAAAAGACCAAAAGCATAGACCAAAGTGGGAACATCAAGTCAGATGGGGCAGTAACAATTAAATACATTAGAGGCTGTGAAAGCTCAGCAACTCTATTTATCTGCTGCTGTACACTTAAGTTTAACACTAAAGTGACCAGGAGCCCACATATTTCAAAGAACATCCAAGGAATCTGTACACATGCAGGGTCTTGAAATATCAAGAAGTTGGAGTAGTTCTGTGGGCAATCTGTCTGTGGAAGGTTGGGTTGAAGAAGTGGACATCTTATTTTGTTTTAAACTCCGAGGTCCTTCATCCCACACTGGGAACGAGCTGAAGGAGCAGCTCAAGAGAGTGTTTGAGAAACACAAGATGTATCTTTCAGGCAGCTGTTTAGGGACAAGGAAAGTCTTTTGCCATGAACAAAGACCATACTTACTCTACGGGTATTGAAGACCAACCCAAAACAAAAACCCACAGCCTTGAATTTGACCTGCTCTTTGACAGTGTACCAGGGAAGACTGGGCTACAAAAACACCTTCACCAGAGCATCTGCTGCAACTGCTGCAGGTCTAGCATAAGGATGTGAGTGACAGCATTCCCACCTGGACGTCCCCAGTGCACTGGCTGTGGGTGAGCACAAATATTGCACAACAGCCAGGCACACCCACCAGTGTGGAGAAGACCTCTTACAGCCCTAACTCCTGGTACATGGAAGGCAGAACCATGAGCAGAATGGGTTTTTATCCTCAGGAGAGTAATTCACAGTGATCTTCTGACCCTGCTCATGCACTTCTGACCACTTCTGCACTGCCTTCAGAAAGAGAACATACAGACACACACTTATATCCTCTGTCTGCAGCATCCGTGGAGTGAAAACACATTTGTCCTCTTGTCTGTAAACCATTACAACAGTGAAGTGAGCATCTGGATTCCTCACCTTTCCCTTCAAATGCTCCAGAAGAAAGCACCAGATAAAGCCTGCTCTTGTGCAAAGGCAGATCAGGGATAGCTCTACAGTAAAGCAGACAAACAATCCAGACAAGCATCCCCTGAACCATCTTAGTATCTGTCCTTATCTCTGCAGGAAGCTGAAGAACCTCACATCCTTCATATAAGTTAAAAAAAAGCTTCTGATCCCCAAAACCTTCTGGATATTTGCTAACAGGGAGGCAAGTTCAATCCTCAAGGACACTGAAGTCCCTGTATGGAGGGATTGGGATCCCCACAAGGGCTGAGTGCTCTGTATTGACAAAGGGCATGCGTTGGTCAAGCCAGCAGAAGAAAACCTAGCCTGTAATAGGGCTTGTCAGGCAGGATAGCACCCAGCAGGCTTAATAGCTCTGACTGATCTGAAAAGCTGTAAATTAACAAAATCTGTATGTTTTACAAAATTGGGTAAGTAATCAAAACCCTGCGGTACTGAAATGATAAGCCCAAAGATACAGCATAGGAGAAAGCTCCTTATTGCTTAATCCTCGGCTCTCAAGCAAGCCAAGCGTAAAATCCTTTAATCAAATCTAATAACCTGGGATAATCTTCAAAATAATGACTGCAAGGAATAACACATTCCTGCATTCATTAAAGCCTGAGATTTTAAAAAAATGGATTTTCATTAGCAGCAGTGCTAAAGGTATTCTCACATGTTGCATTATGCATAACTTCCCACAAGTTAAAAAAAAAAGAATATTTAAAACTCCACTGATAATGCATCCTGACAGTATGAAAAACAGATCCCTCAACACAGTACAGCTATTTCATATGTACAGGAACAAATGACATGTAAGTGTAACCATATCAAACACTGAAACATGATGCTCTCCGTCCTGAAAAAATTGTCCTAGATATCAGAATTATTTATGGCTCATTAGAACAGTTTTATTAAGAAGAAAAGTCTTACTCTTGTCCTTGTCTCTTCGGAGATTTTTTAAGATGCCAAACAATCTGTGAGGGCTTTGGGTTCATGTGTATCAATCAACCCACAGCATCATTTCTTTCTGGGAAATTCTGTCTACAACTATTTTCTAAAACTGAGAGTACACAAAGCTGAAACATATTGTCTTATGGAAGGTTAAAATGCCATTAAACACAACAAACTCTGTCTTAATACAAACCATCTCAGAGTCTAACAAGTGTCATTTATGCCTCCTCTGCACCTGATAGATGACAAATGATAGACAAGTCCTAACTCCTCGCCAATTTCTCTCTTCAGCAATTATATTTTGCCTTTCTACAATGTTCTTTCAGATTTATTCCATTCTGAAGCATGACAATGAAAAAGAAAGATATTTAGAAGCTAGCAAAATTTATTTCATTTCATAATGTGAACAGATTTGCCTGTATTACAAATAAATGATCACAAAGCAGTTTATTTTTCTGCTCACTCATCAATTGTGAAGCGATAATGTGGTATTTACACATCACACAGAAATAAACAGTTTTCAATCAAAGGCTCATCTATGAATTTCACTCTCTGTCTGTATAAAGAGAGAAATCAGCTGTGCCATGGGATAATATCCCTCTTTTTGGTGACTAGATGTCTGAAAGTAAAGATAGGGCAACAAAAAGTGATTACTGCCAGCACTCCTCCTGTTCATCCTCATGTCATTCTGCTTACAAGCCAATATGGCATCAGTAGGGAAAAGGGTCACTGCCTCCAAACAGAAATGCAAATAAAAATCTCATTCACTCCCTCCACAGAAAACAGGCTGGAAGAAATCCAAGATGGCATTACCTGCTCCACCTATCTCCCTGCCCAAGGCATTCCTGGCATTCCTGATGAATATTTGTCAACTAAGTCAGCCCCAGTGATGGAGTCTCCACAGCTCAAATTGAAACTTCCTTGATAAGGCCAGGTCTTCTCCTTTTTCCATTTTAAAAATGTATTTAGAGAAGATACTCACCTTGTTTCTTTAACTAGAGGAAATAGGGGAAAAATAAGTAAAAAGTAATATGAAAATTAAATAAGCAAGATAGTATGTCCTTACCAGCATTCTTTCTTTAGCTTGAACAAGCCAAATTCTTTCAATATTTCCTTGTCGATCATGTTGCAAACTGTTCTCAGCTAGAGAATAGATCATCTCTGTTTTGAAGGACAGCACTAAACATGGCACAGTTCTCTGTCTAAGGCCATCCTTTTGCTACACAGGAGTAATTACATCACATGGCAGCCTGTGCTCCTGCTCACACATTCCCTGTGACACTAAGTACTTTGCAAAGCTTGCAATCATTCATCTCTGTCTAGTTTGCAGTTCTCTATAGCCTTTTCACCCGCCTCAGAATGTCCAGAGAGTTTTCTTCTCATCCTATACTCATATACTTGATTATTCCTACATAAGTGTAATCATTCCCTATTAAATAATATTCTCATTTTTCAGGTCATACCTCCATTCTGTCAAGATCATTTTGAATTATGGTCTGTGTCGCTCTGATGGGGATTCTCATCTCAGGATCCTCTCCATTGTACAGATCACTTACAAAAACACTGGTCACAGCCAAACCTGGAGGAAACCTTGAAGGACTTCACTGACTATATCCTTCATTTCGAGGTGAAATGCTTGTGTATTACATTGTTCTGAGACAACAAATCAGTCTACAGTCATTTCCTCTAGACCACACTTCCCTAGTGTCCATCCACATTCTACACCCACTGGGTACCTCACTTTTCTCCAGGCACTCCCATGGGAAAAAAGTTGCTAAGGGCTGCTAAAATTCCTTTGATAGAAAAACTTTACATGATCAATTTGAGAACTCCCTCTGCTGTTTTGCTCTCCTGCTCTGGCTGTCATTTCACTTCTTTGTGCACAAGCATTAATAGTGCTGTCTACCTGATGGCAAGTGAAGATCAGCACAGAATAAAGCATTCATCACCTTAGGCTTCTTCAAATCTTCTGTCTGTTAAGTGCCAACATTTGGACTTCTCCTAAGTAATGTGCCTTGCTATTTCATCTCACTTTATGTCTTAACCTTTTTGATTAGGTCACTGAGAGCTCTCACAACACCTTTATTCCCCTTCTTAGTAACCTGACCTAGTTTCTACTTTCTGTATCCTTTTCCCCTGTGTTTGAAGTCAATGAAAGGCTCATAATTTAGCCAAGCTGATCTCTTACTGACTTCTTACCTCTCCTCCACAAGGAGAGAGCCTTATTAATATTCTTCTTTAAGGAACTGCCAGCTTTCTTAAATTCCCTGTTCCATCAGGCTTGCCTCCCAGGAAACACCTACCAATTTTGTGAGTATTGAAGCCTTCCTACTTGAAATCCATTGTTACTGTTTTGCTGCTTATGTTCCTTCATCCTGTGAATCGTAAAAATATCATTTCATGATCATTCTCAGCTAACATGATCTTTGTCTAAATATTGTCGAACAGTTTCTTCCTGTGGGTCAGTATTTAATCAAAGTTCACCCTATTCTACTTACCTTAATTGTCTTTACCAAAGTCCACCAGAAACACATTCAAAGCACTCGCTGAATGGGCTCTCTCTGAAATACATTTTATTTGCAACAGATATGTGGGTAACTGAGAACCTGTATTAAGATTTACAGCTCCTTCTGCTTGTTCATCATACTTGCATTACAGTGAGTGCTCTCCTCTCCTATGACTTTATGAAGAACAACCCAGCCTGCTTTTTATGTCCACCTCAGTCACCACTTTTTATGCTGCTTCTGGGATTGATTAGTTCCAAGCCAAAGATCTTCAGTGGTCCCCATTTTTGCTCATCACCTTGTCAGACATCATTCTTAGCTGAGGAAAACAAAGACCTCCATGTATGTAGCCATGCATTTACTTCCAAGATGTGTGCTGTCACTCCCTGTGCACTGATCCCAGACTGAACAGGCTGAAAATAACACCAGCTGTGCCCTTGTTTCTCTCATCCTTTCCTCTTATCAGCAGCCTTATCACCACTTTGACCTGAAGTACTGAAATGTTCACTGAAGAGAATAAGACACCCCCCAAGACAGGAAACCTGAACAGGTCAGTGAAACAGAAAGCTGTGTGTACGTGGCTGACCATAGCAGATAATTGACTTCAACAGTTCAGTGAAAGGAGTTTAGCTGCTGGAAAGAGACAGGATGATCCAGCAGTTGCACCATGAAAAGAGAGAAGACAGGACAATGGAAGAGGGGAAAAAGACATTCACAGAGAGAGTGATGCTCAGAGAATCACTGGCTTTGGAGATTTTCAAACTGGACAGAATAAGGCCTGAGTCCCTGAAGACTGAAAGTCTGTTCTACTGAAGTCTGGGGCTGTGATCCTGCTTTTTGCCCTCCTTTCATAATCCTGACTTTTGCCTTCATGCAGTCAGTGTCATCAAGGTGTCTGCCAAACTTCACCTGCCCCAGCACTGCAAGCATGAGGTTCAGCAGTGACTCCCTACTCATCAGCTTCTCAACCACCTGTGACAAGAAGCTCTTATCAGTGCTGTCCTCAGAAACCTGTGCACTGTCTGTCCTTCCAGGCCTTTCCAGTACATATCATGGTGGTTTAAGTTCACTACAAGGTCCAGGGCCTGTTGTTTGAAGGAACACAAAGTTTCTGCCTGTTGTTTGAAGAAAGTCTCATATACTCTTTTTTTCCTTCATCCTAAACGCTATGTATTTTGTGAACATTAATACCAAAACTCAGCAGAGATGGAAATGCAGTTACAAATTCACAGCAAGTCTAGAGCACTGTGCATTACTTATTAGAAAACTGCAAAGAGGAAGAGACAAAATGAAGAGGCAAATTTAAGGACCTCTTCCTCTGAAGATAGGGTCATAAAAGACTTTCTTATTAAAAAGCAGACAGGTTATAACTATTAAAAAGCAAGTGCATGAGCTCTAGGGATGGATTTCCCACCACTGTAGTCAAGATATATACAGATGTGCATATATCAAACAGTAAAAGAAATAGCTACACAGAATCCTAGAGAAAGGCCAAGAAGATATATTGATAAGAATCTGGAAGCAAAATTGGGAAGCAACTGCAACAGAGATGAATTTTGAGAATGGTGGAAAGCAGGAAGCAATGCCAGTAACACAGCAATCAGCACGACTAGGGGAAAAAGAAAATACTACAGAAAAAAGAAGTTCAGGCAACTGCACAGGCAATGGAAAAAAAAAAGCTGTGTTGATATGCAAAACTTATGCTCCAGTGCACCAAAAAGTCAGTGAGATGCGTGTTTTAAACACAGTAAGGAATTTTTAACCATTGTTCTTAAAAGATCTTGTTAGTCAAATAGCATTCCAGTAACACACACAGCACGCACAAGATGGACACGGAGGAGCAAGTGTAGCTAAAGATAGTGACCGAATTAAACACAGTGGGAACCACTAAATTTCACCAAAAGAGTATCCCATACAGAGCCCAGAATAAAAATAAGACCAAACAACATGTGCCAGTAAAAACAGGAGTTCAGAAAAGACACAGAGCGTGTGGCATCTGCCATACAAAAGCAGGAAACAACATTCAGAGAAGAGCCCAATTAACAGATCAGATTTCTCCTTGGTTACCAGTAAAGCAAGGAAAAAGGTAATGTTATATCAGAATCACAAAATTCTTTTTCTCACCTCCTAGAGAACCTACTGAGTCTTCTTCATACAGGAGCTTTTGAAGGTAGGCTAGAGAAGTGTCACATGTGGATAGCGTGGGTGTACCTGCACAACTCCATTAGAGGGAGGAGGCCTTCTTGTACGTTTTCCCTGCATTTTCTGTTGCAGTACGAACCATTTTCTTCACCTTGGAAGAAGTATGGGCCATTATCTTGGACTGCACAATTTTTGACTCTGAGATTCAGCTGGTCAAAATTATGCAGAAGAGTCAAGTTTAATGACGTGAGAAGTTGAGCATTCTCCTTCCCCATGACAATGCCATGAGATGCAGCAAAGGATCCAAAATGACACTTTTGTACCTTCTGTGCCATGACAGAGGAAACTGGTAGAGCAGGGTGCTAAATCTACGAGCAGAGCTGAAACCCTTACGTCTGTTTCCAGCTCACGAAGGTAAAGTAGAATTTAAATGTTATACAGGATTATGTAGAGAAATTTCACTGGACAGCAAGCCAGACAATTCATCTGAAAATGTGAAAGGGCATGCTGATGGCCTAGGGATATGAGCTGCAGCAAACACTAGGAATGACTGAAGCAAATGGTCTTAAGCCACAAGACGCCAGATGTTAGTTTCAAGCAAGAGCTGTATTATTCTAAAGTGGAAGAAAACCTTGCCCCATGACCTCATTTTCAAGTAATATTGCATGTGCCCAGACTCCAGTATAAAATGGTTCAAAAGTCAGAAGAACAATGTAAGGCCCCTGCAAAGCCCACAGAACCTGTGCTAGATTGGCAAACTGCCATGGATGCTACAGCGCAAGAGGAGCCCAAAAAAAAAAACATTTTGGCATCAACAGGAAACACCAACTTTTGACCTGTTGAAAGAAACCAGACTCTCCTTACAGAAGCAGCAGGGAGGGCTGGGGGCAGAACTGCAGCAGAATCACAGAGCAGGCTGTTTATTAGCCTTTTACACACCCACAGGTTTGGGAGCTACTCAGAGATGTGTACACAAAGTGAAATAGATGGTGCACTTGCTATATTGACCCAAGTATCTATGAATAACATTTTCAAGCTTCCCCTGGAGTTGCAGTTTCAAAGCAGAAACTAATCAATGAGCACTGGCTGTAAGACCCAAAAGAGAAACTAACAGATACCACCAAAGAGGATTTTGCAAATACGGAAGTACTTAATCACAACTAAGGTTCAGCCTGGGTCCCATTAGTAATACCACAAACACTTTCAAGAACAGCTAATGATCTGAAACAAGCAGTAAACCTGCATGCAAACACGATAAAAAGCTTTGCATTGAATCTGCAAGTCTGCAGATGAACTAGAAACAGATCAGTGAAGAAGAAACATTGCAAATAGAAGAGAATCAGTCTGTGTGCATGTTTCTACTATTAAAATTCTAACACTGTTGTCTAGGGTGCTTTTCAGGGCTGAACAAACCACCTTCTACACTGGTGGAAAGAAAAATGTTAGAATGAATACCAGAATCAGAAAATCCCAATAAAGCAAGCTAGTTCTCATTTGGCCACAGATAAACGTTGGCATTAAAGAAACATTAAAGTACCAAAAGAACAGAGATGCTGAAAACAAAACTTTCCAAATAAATGAAGAAAATTGTTTTCACAGTTTAAAGTAGCAAGAATTTGGTAAAATGGACAGTCCTAAGCCAAGCTATTAAATTCCAGAAAGAATAATTTCAATCATGGTCACTAAGGAGAGATGAAGATGACTTTTAAAGGAATCAAGCTTTTGAGAGAAGCCTTTTGACAGAGGGAAGTGAAAGGGGAAGGCACCTGATAACCCATGTATTGACAGCTCAGCAGAGTGCTGCCCCAGAGGGCTGCAGAACAGTGGCTTGGAAAGATTGTGCACCCTCCTATGACACTGAGATACCTTATTGCTGCCTGAAAGCAAACTAAAGAGCTATACCAGTTATTGGATTCATCAGAGCTTGCTAATTTAATGATAGTTTCCTTAGAAAATATAGAAAGGGATCAGAAGCCAGACCAGTAAAGAGAGATTTCCAGGAACTGAAGCCTCTTTTTGCCATGATTTCTGTATCATGGATTGTGTTTTCTGCAAGATTTCATGTTCAAGTAAAGCAAACCCACGCAGAGTCTGGTTAGAAGATCATATTTGTGAATATTTCATGTCCTGCATGAGTGGATTCAGACTAGATATAAGGAAGAATTTTTTTTAATTTAATGTCTTACAATAATGTTCAGTGAAACACACAAACAGGCTGTCCAAAGAGGTGGTGAATGATCCCTGGAAAAATTTGAGGCCAGGTTGAACGGGGCTCTGAGCAATCTGATGTGGTTAAAGGTGTCCCTGCTCATTTCAGAGAGGTTAGACCAGATGATCTTTAGCGGTTTCTTCCAACCCAAGCCATTCTGAGTCTAAAATCCTCACACAATGCCCTCCCTTTAAATAAAATTGTCTTTGACAGTCAAGAGGTACAGCCAAGAAGCATTTGTTTTCTGTCGCTTTGAGTATCACACAAGAACCCTGCATGCAAAACAGAATTCAAAAATCATGAAAAAGGGTTATTAAACAGCTATTTCATAGCCAGCTTCTGTTCTGGCTGAACACCGCTCCTGAAGTCCAATTCCCTCTCCTCAGCACTCTGTAACAAGAACGAGTTAAGTTTACATCATTCCTTATTACCACTGTAATCACAGTCTTGAGACAAGATTCATATTAGCCATTTTCTGCTCTTGTTGCATCATTTGTCAAGAAAACGAGGAATAAGAATTTCAGCACCTAATATGCTCTGTGAATTATAGGACTGTGCCAGGATTATACTCAGCTTTCCTGATAGTTGGTAGTTCTCTGCCTTACCTTTCTCTGCATACATCTGCTTGAGAGCTGCCTTATAACCAGCCACCATTCCACTTTTCTAGGGAGAGCCTTCACTTCTGGATCTGGCCAAGCTGTAGCACCTAGTAAGCAACCAAAAGAGAGTAGTAAATCTATTAATTGAACAATAGCCCAGCCATAAGTCTGGTATCACCTCGATCCACTTTGGGGAGCTTGCTTCCAGCTCCCAGGTGTGAGCCTCAGCATGGACATGGTCCATTTGCAGTGGTACAGGGAGGCAGGGATGTCAGGGCACAAGGTTTTGTATGTGTGTGTCCTTTGGCTCCTGTGTGTGAATTGGGTGGGTGATGGATACAAACCACATGAGGGTGTAAATTTACATGGGTGTGGACGTTGATCCTCCACACAGAAATATACGAGGTATTTGGTTCTTTCACTGCCCTTGTGTTTACTGAAAGGTCTCCTCCCACACCCCTGTGCTGAGGGCAAAGCCAAGGGCAGTGAAGCGCTGCTTGTGGTAGAAGAACATCAAAGTAGAGGCTACACAAGCCTGTACCAAAATATGTGAGAGCAGCAAGGATGCACCCAAGGGTGATGGCTGATACATTAAGGATCTGTTCTAGCTGTCTTTGAAAGGTCATGGTGGCTGGGGAGGCTTGTGATGGCTTGAGTGAGACAAACACCAGATGCATCTTCAAGGATGGCAAGAGGGAATTAGAGCAGGGGCTTAACAGGCTGGAGAAATGAGCTGGCAGAAATGTCCCAGAGTTCAGGAAATTCCCTGCACATGGGGAGGAATAGTCTGCACACTGGCATGGGCTAGACACCAAGCAGCTGGAAAGCATCTCCACAGGTAAGGATCCAAGGGTGCTGGTGGGCAAATTGAGGGCAGGTGAGCAGTGCACCACTGCAGCAAATATAAACAACCAAATACTGGGTGAAAGCACAGAAAACTAGTCAAGAGGAGTGATTTTTCATCATTGTTTGGCACTTGCGAGGCACCATATGGAGAACTGTGTCTCAGTTGGGGCTCCCATATACAAGAGGGACACAGACATACAAGAGAGAGTACAGCAGATGTTCCAGAGCCTGCAGCACATAAAGTACCATAAGAGGCTGAAAAAGCTGGTTTGGTTCTGCCTGGAAAAGAAAAAGGGTCCAAGGGAGGATCTTATTACAGTCTTTAATTTCTTAGTGGGGTGGTATAGACAGAAGACACACAAAATGTTCAGAGAGGTGAAGTGCAATATGACAGGGGTAAGAGATGCTAGCTACCACAAGGAAAAATCCCATTAAATACAAGTAAAAGCTTAACATCTTGATGGCAGTCAGGCATGAAATCAGTGTCCTCAAAAACATTTACAACCCAATTGGAAAAGGCCCTGAGCAGTATCACCTAACACTGAAGTCAGCCCTGCTTTAAGCAGGGGCTTGGATCAGAGAGTCCTCTTCCAACCTGACTCACTCTATCACTTTGTGAAATGAGAGCAAGTTCAACATCAGCCCTTTTCTTCACTGCCTTTTTCTCCAGCCTTACAAGGCTATTTCTGTTGTTGTCTCAAACACTCTCAAACGCACCCTCCTCGGGGAGCCTTCTTCCACGTCTTTAAATCTTTTGAAGTATTCTAATGCTGCCAATAATTACAGTCTACCTTTGTATTATGTATGGAAAGTGGCACGTTGTTGAATATGAAAAGTAAAGTCACTCACAATGTACATTCTAACAACAGGGAACTTAGAGTGGAATTAATGACTGATGAAACCACAGTGAATTGAGAAAAGGGTAATGAGCTCCCTGTGGCCTCCACTGTGCTGCTCACATTCCATTATCTGCTAAAATCTCCCTTCAAAAATCTAGATTCCAACAATATGTGAACTGAAACTAGTGAAAACATCATCTTAATTAACACAATATTATAAAACAGTTGGAAAGCACCTCTGAATAGCAACGAACAGCAGCCCTAGATGAAAACAGACATCTGCAGACATAGATGTTGAAGAGAATTCTTTTCTGTAATTAATTTCTTGCATGGGAGTTGATTCCAGAAAAGTACTTAGACCTCTTCCTTACAGATATATTTTAATATTTCAAATTAGATGTTCCAAAAGATTCACAGCAAAACATTCACATCAAAAAAGATAATAGGCAGATGAAGTTTTCATGTTACACCATAAACTTGCTACCCAGACTCCAGTAGAAACTGTACAAAACTTTTGAATGTATTTGTACAATTTTATGGCTTTCAGTCAAATTCTCAAGTTCCTGCAGGCCTTCCAACAGCTGCCTCCCACACAGACAATATCAGAGGGGAATGAAAAACAGGAAAGCCTCTCTCCTGCTCCAAGACACCTCTTGCATACTAACTTGATTTAGAAATGGTATCACAGGGAATTTTTATAATGAGACATTGCCATCCTGTTTCACAGTTACAATTTTAGAACAGCAGGATGTCTCTAGAGCTCTGCTGGACTGAACAATTGGGTTTTAGCCATTGTCAGGGTCCTCAGGGGACAGATATTTACAGAAGAGGAGAGAAGGTTAAATGTTATCAGTATCTTGGAGCTCTTGGAGTTTTTGCTGAGGAAAAAAAGTACTTTTTTTTCTCCTCCCTATTTTGCTGCTATATGTTGGACCAATTTAGATTATTGCCGAGTTCCTAAGGCAGAAGTTCTATTAGTGCACAAGTTAGTCTATCTCTGGACACATATATAAGGACTTTTTAAGAGAATTTATTTTTCTCCAAGTGACAGATTTTGGAAAAACAGTCTGTATTGGTTGGAAGCTGACAGGAGGAGACAGGTTGTTTTTGTGGCACCACTGCACTTCCAGCTTCAGGTTTCAAAGTGTCTCAGGGCACAGGCAGGACCAGCAACAATTTGCTGAAACCTGTCCTTACAAAAGCATCCTCACGTTGCTCCTCCAGCAGTGGAACCACTATCCCAGCTCACATCAGGGACATACAGATTCCCATGAGGCAGCTGCTTCTTCTCCCTCACACGTTTCCTGAGCTGTGATGGGAAAGACAGAGAAGGTATCAGGCGTGAACTGTGCAAAAATCACTGTCTAGCTGAGTATTTGCCACCCTGACCATTCCCTTTAAAGCCTGTTGCAGTCACCTCTGTCCAGGATCTCCTCCTGAGGGGGAAGTCAGGTTTAAGGACACTGATGTTGCCCATCACCACAAACTGCAAAGCCCACAGCACTGTAGTCCTTGTTGCCATGCAAGGTCACTCTTGGTATTCCTTCCCTTCCTCGAGAGCTCAAGTTGTATTTGCACACGTTCACTGGGCAGCTGCTGTGAGGTGGATGGGGAGGTGCAGCAAAATAAAACAGTAAAAATAACAAGAAGAAGTGATAAGAGAGCTGGCAGGCCTCCCTCATATTCCTCTCATATTTACAATGAATTCCAGGCTTGTTTAGCTTTCGCTGGGCTGCAGTAATCACAAGAGGCCAAAACTTGTTTTTCTGACCCAAAGCCAGTTTTGCTGTCCAGATGGTGAAGGCTCAACAGCAACATAAGGCACAGGCAGCCTCCTTAAGCTGGAGTTCCATAGCAGAAAAACAAGGGGAAGGAAAATATGTGGCATAAGGTTTCTTACTTCCGTGAAAACTGTCCGTGTGCTGTCTCCCTGTCATAGCCCTGGGGACTGTGCATTCTGCATGGAGCATCCTCCTTCCCCCATTTGGATACCTGCTTCCAATGGCTCCAGCCGCTGCCTGTGAAACACAGAAGTGCTCTGCAGGGTCAAACCAGCCAGAATGTCCTTTTGCAGCAGCTTTTCTCATTTCCCACAGTACCTAGCTGTGGATTTGCACAGCTCAGGGGGACCTGGGCAGTGTGGGCTCAGCTGCTCACCCAGCTTGCTCTATCAGCACGTGTGAATCACAGAATGAAAAAATATAGAATCACTGGAAAAGACCTGTAAGATGACTGAGTCCAAAATTAACCCAACACCACCACCATGCTCACCAATGGTTCACACTGAGTCCAAGCACAGCGTGGGGCTGGTGATAGCCAATATATTGCACCAGTCCATGTATTGCACCAGGTAATATATCCCAGGTATATCTCAGGTCAAAGGCAGGATATATTCACACGAATATGGGTCCATTTCTTTCAGGCAAGGATCAAGAGCAAAACAAGCTCATAACCGTCTACAGAAGACTAAACATATCTGTATTCTGTCTCCTTTTGCAAAGGTTAGAGCCCTACTTCATCCAGCTCCCTGGAAAAAATAATTTTAGAGTTCAACTCACCCGACCTATTGACCAAAAGGAGCACAGGTTGCCTGAGTTTGGCTGCAAATGACTTGATTACAGACATCCAGAAATAGGTACCTTAACAACTGCACAGTAAACTGAACCTGGGAAGAATGATACCAACCCTGTGTTAAGTTGTTCTGACACCAAACAGGTAAAGCAGACCCTCCTCTGGGGCTGTCTGAAGCAGCTCTGCTGACTTCTGTGGAGCTGCACTGCAGAGCATCACTACTTCCACGAATTAAAGACCTGGCTCTTTGACATGGTTTCATTACAAAGAGCATTTCTAGAGTCCATTTGGAGTGCAATGAGTACAACAAAGATCTCAATTAAAATGAAAGATTATAATCCTTTTATTTTGCTGTTCTTTGTTTCCCCTCAACAAAACACTTGCAGATTTATAGTGGACAAGACGAAGTGCAATAGGAATTCTAGGTGGTAGGTTTTTGTATTGATGGGATGTAGGTTTTCTAAGAAAAAAAAAAAAAGGGTAATATTTGTCACGTACTACAGCCACTATTGTATGCATCAGCACATGAAATATGACCAAATTCCATCTTCAAAGCTATCACAAGAAATATTGTTTGTACTGAGGGTTCGTAAAACGCTCTAGCAAGTTATTACACTTATAGTCCACTTTTTTTTTTCTTTCCTTAAGATTTATCTTCAATTTGTACTTGAAAATCTGGGGCCAGAAAAATCACATCTGATCTTAAAAAAAATAATCTCTTTCCCTCATTTCCTCTCAATTTGATAAGTTAGTCTTAGTACCCAGCTTAGAGATACTTTCTGCAGAAATGCATAGTTACTATACAGCCACAATGTCTTAAAGTGAAGAACTGATATTTTATGAGTCATTATCGTAAAATAGAGTTTAGAGTAGACTTTAGTATTCCTATTTCCCAGCTGTATTGCTGCAATCTAGCCGCCTTCATGAAACATCAGCAAATCCCTTATCAACCTTAGTACTTGTTGGTCTTTTCTTTCTGGTTTCAGATTAATGTGCTAACAACAAAGAGAAATAATGAGAAAATACATTTGCTTATTGCTCGGAGAGAGGAAAAACTTGATAGCTCCCTGAACTCTGTTACTGAGATCCTTTCCTTGGAGTGTGTTAGGCTGGAGTGCTTTGAAATAAAGGAAGACTAAAAAAATGTTTTAACTCTGCTGCCTGATAATACCAGAATAGGGAACACACAGTGAAATAATGAGAAATAATGAGTAGTTGTCTGCTGCCTTCTTCTGAATCTGAGACTGCTCCTTCTTTGGCTTTTAGGACATGGCTGGGGTAAAACAAACAGTGCAAAGCAAATCTTTTTGGGATATTTTTCTATCTCCAAACATGTACTGCTCACTTAAAAAGTTAATTTCTGTGAAATTTTCAAATAAACAGGCAAGAGGAGAGAATGAAAAGAAAAATGCTATAGTTTACCTTAAAGTACCAGTGAAAATTAAGAAGCAAAGCATTGAATTATTAAGCCCAAAAAAAAAAAAATACATCTCTCTATAACTCAGGCTAACAACATCTGGGATGGCTGTAGAACTGTGAAATCTAAAAATAGAAATATCCCATGGGAATATACGACTGACTGTTCATGAGACCATGGAGACATTATGAATGGATATCAGTCCATTACATTTCTGTCTTCATTCTCAGAGTGCAGAGGTCAAGCAAAGGTTCACAAAGGAGGAGGAAAAAGTGATTCAAGGTCTGTAAAATCAACTTTCCACCAAGAGTTTTAAAAACGCTCAGTTTGGCTTAAGTGATGAATTAGTCTATAAATACCTAGTCTAAGAAAGAGATTTTTCTGGCTTAACAGGATTTTTAGGTTCGCAGACAAAGGCATAACAAGGTCCAATGTCAAAGTAAAACAAATCCCAGCAGGAAATAAAAGCAAATTTTTAGGAGAGAATAACGAATCACTACAGGATGCTTACAAATTACTGAAAGGCTTCGGCCAACCCTTCCAATTAAAAAATCTTTCTAAAATGCAGTGTCTGGGAAAAATAACATTAAATCAGGGAGACTTAATGCAACACAGGTTTGCCCAAATCCCAGTATACATTTACAGGCACTCTTTTTCTCAGTGTTTCTGCAGAGGAAAATAATGCTGTGTTCAGAAAGCACCTCAGAAACCGGTTTCCAAGTGGTTCCGCACAGCAGCCACCATGTCTCAGCTTTTATCTCTTGACATTTCTACAAGGCAGACAGGCATTAGCCATCAGCTGGGATTTCAGCACAGGAAGGGTTGCTTCAAAGTCCGTTCAAGTCCAATACACAGGAACGGGACAAATTTAACTTTGCACTATCACCTGTGCTCATTAGAGAGTGTAAACCTGGAGAGCCAACCCTTTCTGTTTCCAGTCAGCACCCTTAGATGGGCAGACACGAGTATTTTATTTCCTACCTGCACACGAGAACAACCCACTCCTTCCCACTCTCTGCCAGCACCCAGACTCTGCCAAACCCCTTTTGTGATTTCCCCATTCAGAACAAGTTCCTAAATCAGAGTGAGAAGGCCCATCTGTGCTGTCCAGCAACTACGAAAGCCAGGTGTGAACTCTACACACATAAGCAGAATCTCTTTCAAATCAAGTGTACAAGTGCCCTCTGGCAATAATTTCCAAAATTATGTTCTTGCTTTTTTACATCATTTATAAACAAATTGGCCATGCTTTCTAATTCTATAAGGAATAATTCTATAGGAATTACAAAATAAGTCTCTGTGGCAGGGTAGATATATTTTAATTTTGCTACAAAGTTGTATCTCCCATTGTTTGCCTAGAATGAAACTGTCTTAACATCTTATATGTAAAACAAGAATAAGCCATGTTCTCTTACACCTCCTGACACACCAGGGTGATTCCAAATGCGTGCCCACCACAAAGCATCTCTTGAGAGTTACTGACTCTTTACACCAAAAGCCAAGCAGAGATCATTGTAGACAATACTTCACCCACTCCCATAATAAGAAACAGCCATCAATTTTCAAAAGATTTGAACCACGAGCTCTGCTCCAACCATTTTTTTGAGGTTGATTTGAGACAAGAAGGGGTTGGGCAATCCCACTGCCTTTGTGCATCCTCTTAACGTCAGAGCCACTCAGCCAGATTCAGTGAAAATGTGAAGAGAGGAACTGAAGGCTTAGAGGCATTTAGACCCTGAAGGTTTTGTGAAAAGAGGTTCCAATGCAGAGGAGAGAAATTAGTTCAGCACTACTTTAATTACGGAGTCAGACATCAGAGAATCCCCCTGAGTGCAGAGTGTTACAAATGCTGTTAGATATTCAGGAAAAGTTTCAGTCAGAGCCTGCACTTAATTTGATGGAAGATAATCCAACCACACAATATAAAGCCACAGGAAGCCCAGATTTCAGTTTCCTCCGTCACAGAGCACACTGCTGTATTTTTAGACCTGCTTGGATCTCACTCCTGCAGCTCTTCTCAAGGTTTGTGGGCTCAGCACCAGTAAATTAACTCACATCAACTCATAAGCCAATTTTACTAATATTTAGAGTTTGTAGGCTAGAGCACAAGAAGGGTATTCACCAGCAATATCTTCAAGTTTAATGAATTATAATATTCAGGTAAAGCAGCTAAGACTCATCCAGAAGCTGCCGTTGTCAACACAAGAGGCATTAACAAATCTTAAACAGTTTGGTTAAATCCTAATGGATTTTTATTAGAGCCTTAGAAAATATAAGAGATTTTAAGAAGGATAAGGATTTTAAGAAGGATTAGCACACAAGATAATGATTCAAAAAGTGTGGAGTACTGCACAAAAGGTAGAAAGATGCCAGAAGCAAGAGAAACATAAATAGAGAAAGTTGTGAGATGGGAGGAGATGTTGGCAGGCTCAGACAATGCGCAGTCTCAGAATAACAGGCAAATTATAAAAAAAGACTACTCAAACATATCTAACTGAGAACAGGAGGACAGAAAAACTGGCAAAAACTGTGACCTGTCTAAAAAACGGTGCGAAACCATCAGCAAATTCTGCTTGATCCAGCAAACATGCAAGCAGTTCTCTGGTAAAGGTGTAGCAAATAGTTTGAAGCTGCTTTGCCTAAGGCCATTTTCACCATCATATTTATGTATGTCTTGTAACACTATTTCACAAGCCAAGTTTCATTTTTCATCTCCTCCAAGACATCAATTGCCTATTGATTTCTTCATTTCAGAATCCATTGGCCTCAATTTGAGCACAAAGGGGATTAAGATGGCCATCGATTTAGCAACAGTGGATTAAAGTCAGTGTTCTCACACCCACAGCTACTCAGTGAGGAGACAGGACCACCAGAACACCAAACTTGCACTGAGGGCAAACAGACAGAGCTGCAGCACAAACTGACAGCCAGAGTAGACAGTCAAAATGCCAGTGCCAGTGGAAAATAATTGTTTCTGTGGAATCAAAAGCTTCAATTGGTACGTTCCAGTTTTCTCAAAAAACAAAACATTTCCCCTCTTTCCCCGGCTACAAGTAATCCAAATTAATGTAAGAAAAGATGAATAATATTAACTCATCTTCTCCTAATTACATATCTTGGTGTACTCGGCTTTTCAGCCAAACTCTTCTTCCACTTCTTTAAACAAAGTCCCAGTGACAGTTTTCTTCAGCCATTTATACAACTTCATTAGGCAAGATGTTGTTCTTCACCCTGGTATATTTGGAATCAATTTAGCAAAGCCAAGCCCTTAATTTATTAAAACAAGTCATTTTGAATCCTTGCATGCAGCTGAAATTGAGGCTTTCCCCACTGATTCTTAACAGAAGATGTGCATGTTTTTTTAACCCTTTAAGGCTTCAGAGTCAGATCCAAACTTTCTTTAGCTCTGCTTTACACATTTTGACAGAAACTCACTCATTCTTGCTCTCACTCCTTCTTGCTGCCTCACAAGGTCTGAGTTTTATACACTCATTAATCAAACCATGACAAGAGCTTAAACCAGGCTAGCCATGGTTAATGCACGAGGGGAGCAAAGGTCTGAGCATATGAACTGAGCAAGGTTTGGGCAGGAGATGTGACCCTGGCCACTGGCTCAGTGTGATTGAACAGGCACCAGCAGAGGCTGCACACACTCAGGGGACAGCCTTGTGCTTGCCTGTAACAAAAAAGGTTTCCAATATGTTCCTTTTTAGGTGACTAAAGTTGTCATGATACAATGCTTACAGACAAAACCCTTCATACCTAAGGGGTTTAACTGGATTGACAAGAGCTCAATTCCTTCCATCTCATTCAGCAAATGAGGATTGGGTTAACACTAGGCTAAACCCAGGATTAGCACCGGCCTCAGGATCAGCTGTGGATTGCCTCACCTTTTCTTCTGTTGGTGTTGTTAGTACAGAAACATATTAAATGCCATTATGAACTAAAACATTCTACAGTTAGACCACATTCCAAAGAGAATCACTACCTAGGAACACCTACATTAGTGTTTATTGTTCCATTAGAGGATAATGAGACATTTAATTCAAAATCCTCTCATTGATCTGAATGTCACATATAATTTAAACTTGACTCAAAATAAAAGAAAGTGCAGTTGCATTTAATACATTGTCCATTACATCACAATATTCTATGATCTATGGCTGATCTTTCACTGTTATTATCAGTGCCATGGAAAGTATTCACTACAGTAATATTTAAGCTTAAAAAATAAACTATAAAAAACCAAAAAGTTCCTTATTTCTGTCCTAAACTTTCTGTTCTCCATTTAAACGTAAAAGAACAATGTTGTCTCAGTGATAAGAACTAAACAGAAACCCTAAGGAGACTGGAAGAAAGCCTTTATAACAACTCATCTTAAAATAATTAAAATACTTTTGCTGATATTTACTCTTGCTAAATTAAAGAGGCTTTCATCACACATATCTGAAGTACAGTGGGGGAAATCTGCTATCAGAATAAGTGCGAGGAAATGAAAGTTTCTTGTAGCTGCTAGCACCTCACACTAAAAAATATACTTTTAGTAGCCACCAAATACATTGTTCAGGGTGAAAAAATGCTACAAAGAGAAACTTTAATTATTTGCTTTACTCCTGTTTAACTCAGCAGGAGTTACACAGGGAATACACTTTAAGAAGTGCGTGGTACTTTCCTCAGTGAGGATGGTCTGCTAAACCCCAGCTAAATGCCTGGCACCACATAAGGATTTCTCATTAGGTACCTGGAGCACAGTCATTTTTGACCTAAAACCAAAATCAATGTCTCAGTTGGTGCTTTCAAACCACCCACTCTGCTCTCATCCACATCATCCCTCTGTCAGCACTGGGAAAATAGCAAAGGGGCAGACCCAGAGCTGCGTTCTGGACAATTCAGCCTTCCCCCTGCAGGAATCAACAGCACAACACCCACTGATTTCAGTGGGACAGGAATAAACCTTCAAAGTCTGTGAGTTTGCTCTGAACTCCAGAAATGCTTAAAACACACATACACACATTAAAAAAAAAAAAAAATTCTCTCATGGCATTCCCAATAGATTTACAATCTCTAAATTTGTAGATGGTGTGTAAATTTACGTACCTCATGTTCCTGCAGAAGGTAGTGGGAAGAAAAAAGGGGGAAGCTCTTTTTGTACAAAATTGTCTAATTCTGTAGAATTGGATAATTCCTGATTGAATTGACAGCATAAACTAAAAAATAAGTATTTATCTTCCCCCTTAAGACTTCTGAAAATGTGATTCGCTCCCAGTAAATACTCCAGAATTCAGCAAGGAAATGCCATGAAACAGAAGGAAAACTGGTGATCACCAATGAGTCCACTTCAGAAAACTTACCTGTTGCTATGACTTTACATGTTCAGGCCAACTCTGAGAATGCTCTTTGAATTTTTCCATGGGCACAAATATGATTTAGGTAAGATATCCTTCCCTGAAGTATAGCTCAGAAGCAGTATGGTGATTTGAAGAGTGATAATCTTCCATCTTGCAATAAGTTTAGCTTTTCTCTTAAAATTCACTGCTTATTACTCAAAAGTAGAGGTTTAATACATACAAAGAACTAAAAATTTATAATAGACTCCCTTTTTTGTAAGCGGCATAACCCAGTATTTTCTTCTGATAAAAGACTATCAGACATACAGTAAGGCACTTTTAAGACACTTGATAAATACTTAAAACTGAAGTATTTCTCAATACTGAAATAACCTAATGAGCTCTTTACATCTTCAGCATCAGCCTTTTGATTGGTAATACCTGTGCATCACTGCACCCCCAGGTGCTTTGCAAGTGCACCTGCATCCACTGCTTCGTCCAAAATGGAGACAAATGCATTTTTCAGTCCCCAAAGCAGCTTTGCATCCAGATACCATGACCTACCCAAGCAATTTCCATTGGCATGTTGTTGCTGTCATGTCCACCACTGTGTTCCCCCAGCTAGGAACAGCCTGGGTGTGCACATCCCACAGGCAGAAACAGGATGATCCGTGTCACATTCACCCCATTTGGCACAGGCAGGTTGGTAAAGGCATTCACTGACACTGGCATTGCAAAAGGTTTTCAGTTTAACAGCTCTCTCTCACCAGCAAAATCTATACTAAAGTCCCATTTATCAAAGTCCCCTGAAAAGCCAAGCAGGAAAAACAGGGTTTTCCATGCA
>VZTF01001612.1:1117482-1147476 GCA_013397755.1 Cnemophilus loriae | reverse complement strand
AAAAAAAAAAAAGAATGTGAATTCTTTAACGTCAATAAATCATGTCCAAGTCTCTTCCTGCTTTTACTACACCAGGCAGTGATTACCACAGCTGAACACAAGGCAGAGTGCCTGAGACTGCCTGCTTCCCCATCACCAATTGACTGCCCTGTACCCATGACCAGATGTTAACAGCACACAGAGAAAACCACTGGAGCACGAGTCCTCGGGCCACAAGGTAGAAGTTCTCCTTTCCAGTACTCCCAGTTATCTGGAATCAGAAGGGGTCACAAGTACCATAGGTGACATGCACACCACATCTTTCCAACCATTTCCCCCCCACCATTCTTCTAGCTAAAACATGGCAAGGCTTGACTTGCTGTTGAGATTTGTAACCTGCACCTGTGCTCTTGAAATGAATGTTTGTGTTTATCCCCTCTTTCATTTCTCAGCGTCTCTAATTGACATTTCCTTGTTAATACTGAACACTACATTAATTCTGTGACTTTCTGTGTCTTTGTGGAGCTCTAATGATCAGAAACAACCCATTCTGCTAATGCCTTGTTAACAGCACTTCTTGTTTCAACCACACTTGTTCTATAAGTGGGACAGACCTATAACCAGCAAATAAGATAATACATGTGAGCATGCAGATCCTTCTTTGCTGCATCTCAGCTTTTGCAATCTTTTCTGGTATAAAGCAGAAATCCAAAAATATTTCTCTAAGTGCTGTTCCGCAGATACACTGCTGTGATGTTGACTTTTCTCTGTTTACTCTTTCCAGTATGAACAGCCAAGTAAAGAAGTCAACCAACAGAGTTATCCAGCGCAGTGTAAAATAAACACCCACACTCGCCCACCTCTCTGTTCTACTCAAGTTACTCGGAGCTGGAGTAACAAACACACAGGATTAATGTTTCTTGTAAACACAACATCTTGTTATGAAACAAATCCTGAGTTTCAATGGCTAAATCCTGTGGAACGGTACAGTTAATTCATTAATTTACTAAGAGAATGATGGCACCACTGTTTTCAGAAAAGCCATACTAGTGACCAGAGCAAACAAAAGCAGAATGTTCTTTCACTAGATCTTTTTTTTTTTCACCTTCAGTTACATATGGTATCAATTAAATAATTTATTAGGACTCCTGTTACGGTCGATGAACTACTTTTGTTTGTCTCTCTTGATAATTTAGCAAGAGAAGATATAATTGCGATATGTTTCAAAGCAAGACCATCTCTTGTACTTAGATGTCATTTCTCACCTGTGAAGCTTCAACCCATCCTTCTGGGAAATCTGGGGTTAGGGAGATGTTAGCAAAAGCCTTATTTCTGACAAATGCAACATTTTCTGTTGCAGTGTATATATTGCTGATGTTGACAGTATTTTGGTTTTACTCTTCTTGATTTAATGTACAATTTTAATAACTGCTGGGACAGAAAATTTCTGCAGTATTTATGTGGGTAACAGGAGGAATCCTTCCACCCATCAAGTTCACTACGTTATTTTCCACTTGTCCATCCTCATCTAAACTACTGCACTTACCAAACACTCCATTAGTGCTTCTCTTTACAAGTACACATTTGATTTCCGAGACAAGTACTGCAGCTTACCTGCTGGCGGTCAACTTGCAGCTCATCTCAGTCTCCATGAAGTTTCCCTCATTAGAATCCTAATGCCCAGGTCTTCATTACATTCAAAAGTGTTTTTAGCAAGAAACCATTTCAGTAGTACTGGTAAGTTTTCCCCTGTGGTATTTTCTTCTTAACAAACCTTTGGTGGCATCAGGAGATGGAAACATCTGTGGATCTGGGAAGCTCAGGAGAATATCCCATTAGATTGAATCCATTGCTGACATTCAATTTGCAGTTAACATTCTTGAAGTAGCAATTGTGCCTTGACAGGAAGGGAACACTATTGGTTCCTTTTTCAGTGTCCACCTCTTCAGATGACACCTGTATGTGAACTAAAATCATTAAATACATTGTAGGCGGCAAAACAAGTTTACTGATGCTTTTCAAATAAAACTAAAAATACCAGATGTATAAACAACAAGGGATATGGCATAGGTGACTATCAGGAAGGAGGTACTCATCTGATAGTTTTATCACATTTAGGAAGTTGATGTTCAGGGAAGACTGAAGTATACCCCTGAGACACTTCAGTGCTCAATATCAAGTTCACTACTTTAGATTCTAGGCAAAATCATTCATTCACGCAACACTTCAAAGAACAATGGATCATAAACTTCACTAGAAACTTCAAACTGATGAAATTTCAGCCACTACTGACACGTTAAAAAAAAAAAAAAAATCAACTGTGAGACAATTTCTTAGAGTAGCCTCAGCCTGGCCAGGAAAGAAGATTAGTGCATAAATATTACCATATGCACATGCTCTTTTACTTTCCAAAAATTATTTCAGCCGTGGACTGACTGCCCATGGTGAGCAGCAATCCCAGAGTGCCTGGGAAGCTCTAAGCCGACACAGAGGGAGCACAGGCAGATGAAGTCAAATCAGTGGATTATTTATGTATTTACACTTGGTTGCATTAGAGCCTTAAAGGGCTTATGACCAACACCAGAGGTGTTACCATCCCATCAGCAAGCAAGACATAAGCCCCGAAAGAAGGAAAAGCTTTGCATTTTCTTAAATGAGGAAAGATATGATTTTCCATGGATCACTGAGGGAAGCAATAATTGCCTCGAGGCTTACTGCAGTTTAGGCAGGCAGAGCTTCTCCGTTGCTCATGGTGGATCTTTAAAAGGCAACATGCAAATGGGGCAGATGTTAAAAATTTCTACAGTTTTTGACAGCAAAACAGTTGGAACACTTTTTTGCCAAGGTCCTTGGAGGAGATAGAAAATGACAGGGCTGCAGAAGGGATAGAAGTGTCCTTTAGCATTACCTACAGACACTCATATGGATACCCCAAGAACAACAGCAAAGGTGAAGTGTGAACCTTGGAGAACACAACTTAAAGGATGCATCTGCACGGTTTTGTGCCAAAATCTATCAGCTCTTCCTCTATATACCTTACACATGTATATAAACCATTTCCAACCACAAAAAAACCCCAATACATGAAATGGCTGAAAAGAGCTTATTCTTTCTCTGCTGCCACTAATCCTTGAAATCATGGATGTATAAAAATGTCTCCCAAAACTTTGGGAGTTTTTTGTTTCTTTGTGCTTCAAAAGGAAACAATTCATTGTCTGGTGATCCGCCAGACAGCAGTGAAACTTCATTTAAAATAGTTGCAGGTGTAAAAAGGTTACTGCAGTCAAACAAATGGCTGAGACTTCAAGAAGGCAACCTCATTTGGAGCTGCTATTTTTAAAATGTCTAATGTTCGAAGGAAAACAAGAATAAATATTTGCTTCCAGTCAGGTGCTTCATTCTCATACAGTGTCACACAGCTGAGCACCCTGAGAAAAGCATCCTTTGATCTGGAAGTTTATATAACTTCACTTTTCAGTCACTTGTCATGTGCCAGGGGAATTTCAAAATTACAGGAAATCCATTTGTCAGCCTTCAGCACAGCAAAATGTTCAGGTACACCCACACAGACAATTACATGTATATCGAATCTCAAATATTTTCCAAAAATTACCTCTTTCTATAGAGACAGGGTGAGGGTTATGTTTTCTTCACAGTGGCAAAGATAGTGGAAAGACACTTCTGACTGAATAGTAATTATGTGCTAAAATTGCATGCTAAAAATTTCAAGGTGCTGTCTCAGAAGTAGAATAGTCTCATCTGGGATGTGCTCAAGTCTGTGAGGATTCAAAGGATTCAATGAAGAGCAAATTATAACCAAAAAAAACCCCAACCCAAATCACAGAATAAATTCTTTAGTCAGATGTGTAACTTATCTAAAAACATCTCAGGGCAAAAAAAAAAATCTCAAAAATAATTTCATTCTGTGGCATGAGCTGGCTCCTGAACACCCAATTTCATAGCAAATAAGATAAACTTACCCTGAATTAGTCTTTTTCTCTGGCAAGAAGAAAAAGTTGACTTTTAAGGTCCCGAACACTGAGAGGCCAAACCTCAATACAAGGTTGGATCTGAACATATTTTTTTAAGAAATACATTGTATGTACTGGCTCAGTACAGCGAGTACACACAATTTTCCAGAACCTTCAACATCAGTTTCCTCCAACTTTTTTAAAACATGTGGAATTTATTATATCCTTTCCTATCTCTAATGCAACCACAAAAAGAATATTTTTCTCTGTGCAAGTATTTGGGCAGATGCAGCATCTTGCTGAATACGGATTCTGCTAAGGTTGAACTTCTATTAAAATTGTCAGTGGAACAGGTATGGATTTTTATGACTAGGTTTACGAAAACAAAATGTTCTGAAATATATTAAAACTGATAACATGCAGCATTTCCACCAACAAATTGAGGCTTGTGGTGACTGACAGTACATTTCAAAGCAGCAGAAATACACATTCGAGATAAAATACACGTGATTTACCAAGGGAAATGCTGTTTTCCTGGGAGAATGTCTAAAATAAGGCCTTTTCTCATGATCACGTTCATTGTGATCTGTCTGCAAAAAGCCAGTGAGGCTCCTCCAAAGGTCACAGGTTACATTTTGGAGGACACATCAGATCAGGATCCATCCCCTGGTGCTACACACGGAGCCCACAGTGCTTCCCAAAGCCTTTGCCTCCGGCAACACAGCTTTGCTGAAGGAGCATTTTCAAAAGAAAACCTCATTTTCCAGTAAAACTTTTCAGATAACACCAGCTCCTGCTAAAAATCTAATCTACCTCTGCTTTTAAATGCAACATTTATGTTTTGCTAGATCCGCAAATTAAGTATCCATATTACATTTGCCATGTGGTTTTTTCTTAATGTGCTGTTGAAAATGAGTAAAATCTACAGTTCAGAAACCCTGTGCCTTGCTGAGGCATCTCTAAAAAAGCCCAGCTTAGAGATAACAAAAGGGCCTTGGAATCATCCGATGGTGTCTATTTTGTGGGTTTAATTTAATTTTGCTGAAGCCAAAAGCATTCTGTCTGCAGAGCACTTTGAGCTGCAACAGTGACTGTGTTAACATCAAATTCAGACAAACCACACGTGTATTGTTTCATCCTATGGAAATGGTCGTGACTTACAGGAACAAGCATAATTATATATTTATTTTGGGTATCATTAGAGCCAAGAAGATTGTTCCATAAGATATGTTTAGATATAAGAGCGAGCCAGAGGGAACTGAATCTATAGGGAAGCTTTGCTGAAAGATCACTGTAAATTAAATCTGTTTCAGATGCATTCAAAACAGGTTGGTAAGCAATTCTCCTAGAGAGCTTCCAGGGCTTTGTACGGCTTTTAAATGATTACAGATTCCTAAAAACACAGAATATCTGTGCCACAAAAATCCCACTATCAACTCCGGATGATAACTTTATAGGCTTACTGGTTATCCCAATCTTAATTATAAATAAAACCCTTTTTTTTTAATAGAGCTCAGCTTCTGTATATTATCCATATTACTGGAAGATGCAGTTTTATCTAATTTGTGTCTTATGCTGAAAGAAAAACAGCAATTTTAGCTTCTAGTAAATTGTCCTGAAGGTTTTCAGTGCTGCCTGGCAGACTCAGATATAAAGTGTAGCAGAAATAGAATTTAATTCCAATAATGAAATTCCAATTTTATACTGTGATGAGATTAAGAAAGCCAGGTAACATTACAGGATAAATTACGGGTATGTAAAACTGCAGCATGCAAAACATTAGGCTACTATTTTATTACTCAATTACATATTAATATGGAATTAAAAGACATCGTGGTGCGATTTTATTGCTAACCACATCTGTTTGCATTTTTTTATAACCAACCACTGAGTCCTTTCATAAGAAATTTCCTTCTTAAAGCCTGAATTACCATGCCAAGAGGAAATCTTTTAAAATTCAACAATCAAAAAGGCTAATAAAAAATGTTTAATAAAGGCCTTCTACTGGAAAATGGTGTTCATTCAAAGCATTCTCATAGGATAATTTCAAACTTTAAATGAAAAGCCTAAACTACTATGAATTAAAAGGGGGATGGGGGCGGGAAGAAAGAGAGAGAGAAATATTATAAAATCTGCCCAGAAATAGTGGTTCTACTGTGGTTCAGCAGTTTCTAGTGCAGATTTTGGTGCTGTTTTTTCTCTCCTGATACTTGGGCCAGATCCCAGACTCGGCTGCCCATCCCCTACATCTTCAAGGTGACTCAGCTCAAGAACACAGCTCACACAGCCCAGTCACAAAGAAAGTGTCTACAACTCACCTCCAGCACAATTCCTAAGTGCCACAGCATTCTTAATTTACTTTTTCCCATTTGCAGCCAAAGAACAGGGAAGGTGGGAGCAGGTGAATTTGTTCTATTTAGTACGGACAGGGCACATGTGGAAAAACTCCCAGTCATGTCTAACTCACGCTGGTTGTGCCTACATTAAGATATTTTGTTTGGTTTAAAGCAGCAAGGAGGTTCTGAAGTGAAGCCCCATTGTTTTGGTCTGCAGCACAGTGTTGCCACATGTGAAATAAATCTCCTCTGGAGGAAACTACAACAGAAGCTCTTCCCCGGGTGTTCACCAAATGCAGTACAAATCCCACTCCCAAAGGGGGTATAGGGTTACAAACCAAGTGCTGATCCCTTGAACAGCTTCAAGCTACTTATAAAGTGGAAGAACCCTCTCCAGAGCACCAGGTTAAGTTTGGTTTGAAATAAAATCTACCATAGTGTGAGGCTAAAGGGGATACTCAGCATCAGCTCCTCTGAGTGGTCTTTCCTAACACAAACACAGCCAATTCTTGTTAAATTCAGGCAAATAATTACCAGGCCTATGTGCAGCAGCACAGGTGTGTGCAGAAAGCCACAGCCAAGGCTCCATGGTGCTCATAGAAATTTAAGTATCTCCATCTAGTGCGTTTATTGGGTGTTCAGCCTGGTATATATGCACTGGTGTAAATGCTGCCCAGAGCTCTGTAGAAATCAGCCTGTCCTCTTTTTCGTCAGTGCTAAGCATCAGCCTGGGCACGAGACAAAATCCAGGCACAAAAGCAAAGCAATCTGCTTTCTCATTTTAAGGGATAAGAACAACATCACTGCAGCCTCATGCGGCTATTTAAATATTTTTCTCCACCAGATGAACCTCATGAGACAAATACCTAATTTTTTTGGACTTCCCAGAGAGGCAGCAGTCATAAAATCCATGTTTCAGCATCCTGCACACAGCACAGACAATGTCAAGCAGAGCAGATGTCACCATGCTCTCGCATAGAAATGAGGAACCAAACAAGTGGCTGTGTCTTCCCTGCACCTGCCAGAAAAACAAGCAAGAGGCTCGCGTGGTTTGCAAACAAAATTCACTTTCCAGCTTCTGAACAGCTCTGAGTAGTACAAACCATTGAAAAACTGAGCCTCCATATGAAAGCTGTATCATTTTCCTAGCAGAGTTCCTGCACATTAGCAGCGAGGAAAAGAAATGGCAGGGATACAGCCACAGCCTCAGCTGTGCATTTACACTGGCTTGTGGCTTTGACACCTCCTCTGGCTCCAGGAGGGACCATTTGTGGCTCACCCACACGCAGCAGCACCCAGAGCTGCTATCAAACCACCCTTCCTAGTCTGTGGCTCTGCAAAAAACACAGAGCAAAGACAATCCTTATGACAAGGAAAAACTGGAGAGGGAGAAAGGAAAAAAAAAAAACAAAGCCCAAGCTTTGACCAGGCACTCATGAGGTACATCTCATGAATAAGGGTGCTGAGGGAAGTGACGTGTTGCTTGCTGGAGGAATGTGTGTCTGGCAGCTAGCGTGAAGCACAAAAGCAGGCAAAAATGCTGAAGGAAAACCAGAGAGACAACTAAAACACAGCCCCTGCGATGGGGTACAGGAGTCCTTTCCAAGGGGTGAGTGTGCTGCGTGGAAGTGGAGTTGGAACGGTACACAAGGATGCAGGAGTACGAGGTGTGCTCTTGGAATGTGCGTGAGGGTGCAGGAGTAGAAGATTTAAACGAGCTGATGTGATTCAGCAAGGCAGGCAGTGGCTGCTCACCACGAAACTCAGCCATGACTGTGTTGCCTTCTTGGGCCAATCCATGATTTACTCATCACTTAAATACCTCAATGTCAGTCACAAAGCCTTGGCTGGGGACATCTGTATTAGTGCACGAAGATATTCAGAATGAAGCACCAGAGACAAATATTCCTGTCTCTCCTGTCAACCCCCCAACACTGGCTGCGTTATACCAGTAGCTACAGGCTCCCACTGGCCCCACAATTCCCTGGAACCTTGCAGACAACCTCTTGTGCACAAGCTGTGATCCACCCCTGCTCTTGGTTTGTCAGAGTCAGTGAGGGAAGCGAATAGTGGTAAGGAGCAGCTCTTTTGTTCATCTTCCCACAAAGAGTTCCTATTCCAAAAAGGCGCTTCCCCATTATGGATGTCCCTGTGAGGTACCGGGATCTGTGCCTGTCAGGAAAAACAAATTGCAACAGCTAAGAAGGTGATAATAAATGCAGTGTTATAGGCTCCAGTATTAAAAACGAAGTCATGCCCTATGATATTTACCTAGAAGTGAGAGAGGGAGAAAGGCTCCAGGCATTAAACAACGAGAATTAATCGTTAATTAATACAAAAAGTTGTATGCAAGGAAAGGGCATGGCATCCCTTCTGGTAGCTGCTTTGCTTTCTTTACTTGACACACCTTTTGCCCATTTCAGTTAAGGAGTAAGCTTTTAGGGCAGCTGAGCTGTTTCTAAGGTAATAACAGCGACTCAATGAGCAATATTTATCTCCTCATGCAAATGCTAAACAGGGGACAACAAATACCTAAATTTAGTGTTTGGCCAGGCAGCAAATGTATCAGGAAGCGATATTCTCTCAATGCCAAATTAGAAGTGAGAAAGACAATGAATTATTGGTACACCTCTTTGTCTTTAATTTACATTGCCCCTCATGCTAAGGTCTCTGTAGCAGCCTGATAATAATGAAACCAGAAACAGCTGATGGCTGATAGCGCAGCTGAGCAAAGCAGAACACAGACGAGCTCTGTGAGACCTAGCACCGTTTGTCAATGGGTTGTTTTCAGCCTGAAATCTGCTGCAAGAGCAATCCCTGACTCTGCTTTTTTGTAACAGCAGCATGAAGGAGAAGGTATTGCACAGGAGGCAGGGGAAAATCAAAGTCACGCGAGCTCAAAGTCGTGTCCCATAAGCGAGTGCTGGGTTGCACCAGCTGTGTGGGCATTTCAGTGCCAGGCTGGGAGCAGCAGTTCAGGTTACAGCAGGATGTACTGGCACCTGAAAATTCAGCTGGCAGTAAAAGGGTCATATGTCACTCACGGATTCAACTCACATTCTGACAAGAACAGCAGGTAGCTGGGGTGCAGGGCAGAGACAGCTCTGGGTGGTTGCTCTCTTGTACCCTAAATGCTTGCAGCTAAGGAAGAGGATGAATCTGCTGCCTCTTATTGCAAAGCTGGGCAAAAACATCCTGTCTGGCTGGCAAGAGGGAAGCATCATCCAGGTACTCGTAGAGGGACAATTTCAATGGGGGACAACCGAAGACACACAGCCAGAGGATCGTGTGAGAGCTGTGAGTCTCTCTCATGGGCTGGCTACAGCTGAGTGCATCTGACTGATGGAGCTGAGCTCACTTACACAGACTTTTTGCCCCTGCAGGAATGTATCAGAAGGGACATTGCAAGGGAGATGCAGAGACCAAAGGAACAATGAGATTGTCACCACCTGCAGCAGGTGCAAATCTGAACTGCTGAGTGAATATGTGGAGCACCAGCATCTGCAGGGATGGGAGCATCCTTCAATGTTTTTTCTTTGTCCTTGGCATGCTTTTAGCAGTGCAATTTAATTTTTATGGCAGATTCTGTAATCTGAGGTGGATGTAAGTCACACGTAACAGGGAAGGAGCAGTGGAGAGGATCAATTGCACCGTGCCTCTCTCATCTCATGGCAATAAATTAATAATTCACAACTCTTTAATCCTCATCTCCGTCTATTCCCAGAAGTTTTGTGACTCTCTATTAGCTCCTTAGCTCTCAACAAATTAATATGCCTCGTAATTTGTTTGCAGTACACCCTTCATTAAATTTAGATGCCTGCCATTCATCTTGCATGCTCCTGCTGAGAGATGCAGTAATGGGGGATGCTGGGACCTGGGCAGTTTTGTGGGATTAGGAGGACATGGAGACATCCTCGTGCCCTGCCTACACACCTTCATGCAACCCCTGTTCTCTCAAGAATCCAAAAACTCTCTCAAGAGCCCAGAAACTTCCCATCTATCCACAGATGGAACTTGCTGGAGCTGAGCCATTAGCCCAAAATCCCTTTCCTCCCCACAGAAGGACCTTACAAACACAATCTGTCTTGTTGTAGACACTCTGTGATGGTGATTCAGTCTGTACTACTGAGCTTCTTTTGGCTATGAAGGAGTCACAGAAGGGCTTTTAAAACAACTACAGATCTTTGTATTGTGACTTTCACCTGTCCCAAACCTCCTGAAATTGTTCTTGAGGCTTTTTTGTTTGTCGTTTGGGGGCGCTTTACCCCTAAAGAAGCCACCTTTGAAAATTATTTCCCATTTCCTACCTTCCATTAAACAATTGCTTGCCATTTGCTTAACTTCAGGGGACTGCCAGAGATTTTTTTCTTTTAGGCTGTTCTGACATCTGTTCCACCTTGTTCAAGGAACAGTAAGGCATGATTCAAGGTAAGACAAAATTTAGTAAAATATGCCTCCCCTTTGGACAAGATCACTCTTTTTAGACAGTAAAACCAGATAATTTCATGGGTAACAGAATTAGGTAAAACATGAATTACAGTTCTGCTTCTGTTTTAAAGACTATTTTTCTTACTGCTCCCTAGAGTTCCCTGGTGTAACATTTATTTCAGTTTTGCATGATATTTAGCACTCTCATGAAGAGGAACAGCCACTTCACGATATTAAAATATTTATGTCAGCACCACGTTTATAAACAAAGAAAAACTATTTAACCTCTTCTAATGCAAACTGGTCCTACCAATGTACAAACCCAATATAAGAACAGCACTAGAGAAGCCACCAGAAAAATAAACCAAATACCTCACTACTTAATGGTCTTCAGATTTATTGAAGATAACTCAAATATTTTCACTATAAGCCTGAGTGAGGAAAGAGACCATATTGTGGGAAGACTGCTGCAGAATAATAAAATTCCTGTAGTAAAACCCTCCACTGCATACTTCTATAATATTTAGGGGGGTAGAACTTGGCTTTTTTTAATATTTCTGGGAAATGAACAGTAAAGAAATATCTGCTGAAGACATCAGCTCTCCCCGATGGAAAAAACATTCTTAACAAGGCCCTGGATGTGGGCTGGTGGGATGAAATCCATGGCAAATATCCACAGCTGGGCCTCAGGGCAAGCAGACCCCCTCCTTCCCATGAGCTGTGAAGCACTGGCTGGTAGAGGTAGAAACTTACCCTTCAGAGCAAATGTTTCATGCTTTTACGATGCATGTTCAAAAGCTTTGCTTGTCAAATGCCAATTTTCTTAACAGATTTAAACATCTCATGACTTTTTGCTTCGCCTGTCTCCTTCTTGCAGAGTATTGGAGGTAGAGAGGACCCTGCACCCACCCTGGATGCCCTGGACACAGGGGTATCGATATTGCACGGGCTTATTTCCCTGCACTACACAGCACAGCACATGCTGAGCTCCAGAAACACTCGGGAAAACTCAAACGTAAAATTCAATGCCTTCTTGCTAGCAAAGAAAAACACATTTCTTCCCATCACAACACATCTGAAAAGCCTTTGTTTGGGCTTTTTTCAGCAACGATCACACCAGCACAGACACAGGGGAGCTGCCCTGCAGGATAACTGAGAAGAAAGGCAGCAGCAGGGAAGAGAAGTTGTAAGCCCTGTCCGTGGCTGGGAGTGACAAGCCAGCAGCCACAGCCAGGACTCGATTTGGAGAGAGACCCGTGCAGCCTTTAGATCACAGCTTGCACCTTCCTCAGGGTCTCTCTCCTGCCTCTTTCTGCTTTGTGTGCGGTGTGCACTCTGATATCGGAATAGTTTATCTTTTTCTCTCTGTATTGCAACAAAGAGAAGAAGAAAACAGTCACAACTCATTCTTAAAGAAAGAGATGCTTACTAAATATGCACATTTTGTGAAGCTTCTGGTAGTGCTGTAGCTTTCTAGTAACCCTGAAAATACAGAGCAAAGGGCTTAGAAATAGTTCCATGTCTTTTACTACACCAAGATTTAGTGTCTCTCATCAGACACTGGACTGCTATTTAAAACTTACTGAGGACATTATAATCTCTTCAAGTCCTGTAGTGAATTTATCTTGTGCCACTGTTTGTCAGCCTGACTCTGACTAGTGGCTGAAAATCTCCCTTACTACCTTAGGAAGATCAGTCTCTGCCACATGTGCAGGGCCTCCTTCATTCTGCTCAAGTAAGAAGCTATTTCAGTGGAAAAATACACTGAAGCTGCTTTTTATCAGATCAGAGATTGCAATCACTAATTCAGTCCCCTCACAAGGATGCAGAGAGCCAAACGTCTTTCTGCTTTTTTCCACAGGCCTTGATGAAGCTGGCATTATCATGCTAAATTACAGTTCAGGACTGCTGTGCATGTACAGATTTATCAGAAGAAAGCTATTAAATGTCTTCAGTATGGTGCCAATTATGCAGTCCCCAACACATAATTAAGTTAAGGCCCCAAAGTATGTATTTTAATCAGTCCCTGTTCAGCAAAGCACTTATGTGCTGGTGCTTTACTTCAACACTCATCTAGCAAGCACATGGGTCCTTCGGTGAACAAGAAAAAACATGGGAGCAGTAAGAACTGCACCAATGCTTATTGGGCCAGGCACTACTGAGATAAGATACTCTATTACTTGGATAATGGCTTATATTTTCAAAGTATCTCTGTAAATCAGAAGCCAAGACCAGTTTCTAGATGGACCTCAGCACAGAGCTGTAACTAGGGCAAGTTAAGGACAAAAATACATGAGTTCTGCAGGAATTAGTATTGTTTACTACATGGTATGCAGTTGGATAAAACTTGCAGACTTTAGGCAGCAGAAATCTTCTTACAGGCTTGCAAAACTAGGATTTATCCTGTTCGACCTGAGCTGGCTCCAGGTAAGCTATGCTGTCTAAACAACTCACCCAGGATTTGTCTGCAGTCAGTGGAGAACACACGTAGGAAGGAAACGGCCTCGAGTTGCACAAGAGGAGATCTAGCTCGGATATTAGGAAAAAAATGTCTTCACTGCAAGGGCTGCCAAGCATTGTACCAGGCTGCCCAGGGACGTGCTGGAACCACCATCACTGGAAGTGTTCATAAAACGCACGAATGTGACACCTGGAGATGGTTTAATGGTGAATATGGTGGTGCTGGGTTAGCAGGGGTCTTTTCCAGCCTTGCTGATTCTGTGGATCCATCCCAAGTGGAGGTTTCCAATAAGAGTAGGATGAACCATGCTGTGTTTCTCTGTTGTTTTTGTTGGAAAAGCCCACACAAGCAGTTTAGATTAAACACATGAGTTTCATCTGGCCGAATTCAAGTGTCCGTGCAAGGTACCTCTCTGCGCTAATGAAGATATTGGTGTTGCAGACTAACGAGACACAAGCTAGACACCTAAGCTGAGATAACTCATGCCCTAAACGTACTTATTTCTCTCCAGCCTGGCCTACACTGACTGGCTCAGCTGCAGAGACTGGGCTACATCCAGCCCCATAAACATCAGGGCCAAGCACTGCTTTGGGTGCTGTGTGTTATCACAGATGGACAGCAAATGCCATCCCAGGTGGACACAGGTCTGGAGTGACTCCCTTAGCACCACTGTGTGCCATGGGAGCTTGGGGAGTGAGACCCCCTGAACAGCCCAGTAGTAACACCGACAGGATCTGACGTGAACCCCTCCCTCTCCTGCACCTCCTTAGGGTGCAGCAGATCTCCTTCCACCTGCCAGACAAAGCAGGAAACAAAAACAGGTGGCAAAGGCCAGTCATTTACACACATCACGGGCTTTCTTAACGAACAGAGGCAGCTCCATTTGACTGCTCCCACTTCCAGCTGGCATCAGGCATGGATCATTTCAGAGCAAAGTGGTGCATCTTCCCAAAAAACAAAGAACCTATGAAAAACGTGTATTGACTTAGAAGTTGCAATGCAGCCTGAGCTACAGCAGTGAGAGCCTCTTTGTAATCCATTACAGCTGTGCAAAATGTAATAAAACTACTACAAGGTACTCTAATTCCATTTACTAATAATCATAAAAGTATTTGAGATGCATCTGATGAACCGTTTACAAGACGCATTTTTCAAAGATGATTTGTAGTCCAAAGAAAAGCCTTTAATACCATATAAATTAGATTTTATGTACAACAATATTTAAAACGATTGCAAAGGAGGTGTTTTGTTGTTTTATAATCACTGCTCAGTCTTCATTGAATAATTTCTTTGAAGGAAATGCTTGGCTTCTGAGCTCTTCCCAATGAATCATAGAGCAGGAGTAATATCATAATTTATCATTTTTTTATCTGCAGATGCCATTGTGTTCAGTGTAGCTCTACCCAGTTAATCTGCACAGCTTCTGATGAATTGCATTTACTAAAATACACAAAATTATTTTTCACTTAACCAACATCCTGAGCGGCTCCACTGACAAATCAACTCCTGCAATATGCAAACACACAAATGTTTTCCAGAAATAGGGGCTGGGTGTGCCAGAGAAATACATGGATAAATAAATCAACCATTGATTGATCTGTTGCAGCATTGATGTCAGCTAGTTTGATAGGTTGAAAGTGACTGCCATATTTTTATTTTTGTCTTACCATCAGCTTTTGCCATCACAAGGCACTTGTGTGGCATCTCAAAGAAGAGGGCTGGTCTCACTCCAAAGCCAGATGCACGTGGGGGGTTTCTCACACATTTTCTTTATGCCATCTCTGATCTGTCACTCCTGCATAAGAATTCTCCTTAAAGATACAATTTCCTTCACTCCCATTTCCCCTGGGAGAGCAGGAGATTCCTGCTGGCCCCTGTGAACATCAGGCTGTTCGTCACACTGATTTTTTTTTCATTATGCTGCAATAGTGAAGACATCTCCACTCCTGGCACCTGGCATGGCCTTGCAGAGGGGAGCAGACGTCACACACACTCTCTTGCACCCACGCCAGCCTGACTCCAGGCTTGCCTTAATCGCCTCTCCCCCAGCCCACAGGCATCCAAACAAGGATCAAATCTTCTTCTCCCATACACAGAATTTTGCACCCACTTTCCATTTGTAAAGCTGGACTAGGAACACTTGCCCTCACCCCTCAAAATGCCATGTGATTTAAATATTGAGTCACAAAGAAGTCAAGTTTTTCATTTGTCCACCAGAGTAAAACGCATTTGCAAAAGACAATCTATAAAACACGAAACTATAAAACAGCGAAATAGAAAATCTGACTCTCTACAGGATTTCAGAGCCTTTTCAGCAAACCCCTATGTTACCATCAAAAGTCTCACAGAAGCAGCAGTGCTGGCTAACGCTGCCAGTGATACGTGGGGTATGTTAAAAGCAGCAGTCTCACACAAAATGCCTCTGCCAACCTCATTCAAACTTCCCCCACCTACAGCTTGTGCTTGTAAAAGAGAAATGAATAGGAGAAGAAAGCTGTAAATCTGAGCAGCACTGGGCTGCCATATACTTTTTTAAAGTATGTACCAAGACCTATATTGTCATCAGCTTTTATTCCCCTTTTTACCCACTGGTGGCACAAAGCAAATGCCTTTTCTCCAAAAGTCTTCCTCATTTTTTGCAAGGGCAAAGGGAGGCTCTGAGGTCAGCTCTAACAGCAGACAGAGAAGGAGGAAACCTCTGAAATTAAATACCACACACTGAAAGTGCTGGGATGAAAAAAATTTTGACAACCCTCCCATCCTGCCCTTCCTCACCAAAGAAATGTTTGGGAAAGGTGGAAAAAAAAGACCAATAATTTTACATTTAGAGAAAGTTATTCATTTACTTGCTTAGTTCTTGAATATAAATGTATAAAACTCACCATTTTCCTTTAAAGCTTATACAGAAAAAAATTACTGTGGAAAAAAACTCTTTCCAGCCATGATGTCCAACAAAGACGTGACTGACTCTGGCTTAAGGATTTGCCTCTGCAGTAAATTTTGATCCCTATAATGCCCCATGTAATTCTCAGTTACTTACAATTATCCACATACACCACACTGACAGTCCTACTCAATTGTTACACAGACTTCTGGACTTTTTTCCAGCTTAGCTTATCCTTTTAACCAGTTTAAGTTGTGCTGAAGAAAAATACTTCCACTGAAACGGAGGAGGAGGAGTTATGTTTCTGTGGTTACGTTTTCGTGATACACAAGTCTTAGCCACACTCCTGGAGATCAGCTCTGGTTGGTACTGAATAATCACCATCCCCAGGAGAGTCTGGGTAACACTACAGGACTAAGTCCAGGGCAACTAGACAGGATCAGTCGAGTTCAATAGACTCAGTGCCCACTTTCCTGCATCTCAGACACCAAATAAGCATTTGCACCGTTGAAATCTCAGCCCATCATTTTCCCTTCCCCTATACACACTGCCTGCCCTGCACTGCCCACATGCGTGGGCCAGCAGTGGATGAGCAGAGCAAATGATGCTCCCGATTTCCCTGGCCATTCCTTCATGCACTGCTATATTTGGAGCAAAACTTTAAATGCACCCAGGAAAGTCACTCGTATTTCACCGCAGTCAGAGCAGCTGCTTTATGCCTGTCAGTGGGACTTGGTCCTCTAACCTGAGCAAGGCAAACTCCTATTTGGGAAATTCCACCTGCTCCCACTCCACAGAAATTCAAAAAGAAGTTATTCACAGGCAGTGCTGGCACAGCAGCCCAATACTGACCACCAACTAAGCCTTCAGGGAAGACTTTGGCTGGTTGAGCTCCATGCACTATAAACTATAAAAATAGGAAAAGGCAGCAGGAGAAAGATTTCCATCTTTCCAACTTTAGCATTACCTCTGCTGCTGTCAGTACACCTCCCATGGCTTTCACTTTCCAGGCAGCAGAAACACAAAAAGAGGCATAAATCTTGTACTTCTGACTCACACCTAACATAAAACCTTTGGAGTCAGACACCTTTACCTGGCAGCTAACCTCTGCACTCACGCCCTCAGCTATCTTTCTGTCCTAGCACAACAGAGAACACACTGTACAGAGTGAGCTGAAAGAAATGAATAAACTCTTATTCCATAATCGGAGTTACCAACAGACAACTAGAGCATGCATCTGAAATCTCCCAGCACAGACCATGCTTTGCATTACAATTTGGCGTGAGCAGCAAGATGCTTAAACTGAGAGATGAAAATCAAGGCTGGGAGGCAGCTGCCACTTATACCAAACCAACAGGGAAGACTGAACAGCTGCAGGTGCTTTTGACTCCTACAGGTGTAAAGCACATGCTAGAAAATTGAGTGAGTTGTTACAGTCTGAGCTGAAGTATTGGAAGTTTGTATTTTACCTAATTTGTTTTATAATTAAAAATGTACCAGTTTAATTTGACTTAAGTGCATTTCTGCAGGAATACGCAGTGTTTTTCTTCACTTGGCAAATGCTCCCTATGCAGAACTTCTGACAGCCAAGATGCACAAAAGTTTGACTTCAAATCTTCAGAGGGTTTGTGAAAACAGAAGAAAGGAAACCTAGAAAATCCCAGAGGACATTGTTCAGGGGGTAGATGTTTTAACTATTGTTTTCTGCATCCATTTTTTATTCATCAGTCAAGAAAAATTCAAATTCCTCCTTAAAACCATAGGCTACATTTTGAGCTCTACACCTTCAAAGAGGTGCTAGCAGTGAGTGCTGAAGTGTGATGTGTGGTGTGGTGTGTCCCAGACAGGCCATTCACAGCCAGGATTTAGAATTTGGACAGCCAGCAGCCACATGCAGAATAACCTTTCCAGGGTAGTTTCACCCAGTCAGGGAAGATAAAATAACATGACTGACACGGATACTCAAAGAAGCTGTCACACCATGCGTGTCCTGGTAGAAAACTCACTGATCATGTCCTCATGCATTATTTCTTGAAATTTTCTGCCAGAGACAACAATTTCCAAAAGAGATGGAAGAAGGCAAAATGAACCACTGTTCTTAACAGAATGGGGCTAAGAAGTCTGGGCTGGTTTTAAATCCAGTCAAAATATCTGCTTTTTTGCCTAAGGAATATAGGATAATAGAGGTAGTAGTTTTAAGATGGTGCTTAATTTAACCCCCTTTCTCAAGGCAGAACTAATTAATGTAACTTGAACACACACCATCACAAGCAATGTGAACACAACAGCATCTCCGAGAGAAGTGTGAGATTCTTGAGGCATGAAGAAGACATCAGAATATCACGCACCAGGCTGAGCTCAGCAGCCAAACTCCCAGGAAGGGAGCTCTCACACCTGTGTCCATTCTGCCAACTCCGTTCAGATCCCAGGCAGACGCAAACCCACACGGAGCAGGCTGCAGGACCAGGATGCTGTTTACACGGAATACCTGCCACTGGGAGACAATTTCATCTGCAGCTGTCAGCTCAATCTCATTTGAGAGAAGACGTCCTGCCAGCAAACGTGGGCTCTGCGTTTGTGAAAGGCAGCACTGCTATATTTCCAGTGCCACTCCCCACTCTTGAATGCGAGTGCTAATGTTTCTAGCAAATTACCTTCCAAATGTTGCAGCACGACATGCTTTATAGGAACTAATGAATCACACAGTAAAAACTAATTGCAACTTACATACTGTTGCGAAGTGAGTTTTGCAACGTAAAAGCAATCAGCCAGCAATTAAAATGCTAATACGAGGCTGAACCTCATATAACAGTCTGCCAAAATCTAGTGCAATACAGAGCTTCCTGGAGTATTTGGAACAGATGGAATTTAGTTAGTAGGTAGTCATTTCATCAAGCTTATAAACCTTACCATGCTGGAGGAGGGTCCCCACTATGATACATTACATATTTCCAATATCAGAAGTGGCAGTAAAGGATCATTGCATATTTTCTTCTTTTGAATGGCTTCTTCTATTCTCATGTAAGTGATTAATAAACTCTTAGCAAGTCAGAAAGGACGGGTACATACCACATGCTCTTTCCAGACACAAACATCTTGAATTTCTTTTTGTTGTAGTATGGATGGACTCCAAATGTGGTGGTGGACATCATCAAACCTACTTTTCTTTTTAATTATAAAATTTTCTTTTCACAGATTCACTAATGCAAGATTGTGAATTGAATGAAACAATTACATTTTAATTGGGTTCACCTCTCCCACATCCACTTTTTCTTCATTACATTCCTAATACTAAGACAATCGAAATACATTAATTAATTCAAATGGGGAATTATTAATTTTCAACATTATCAGCCTCAGAGAAATTACCTCTGGTACTGAAACAAAGCTCCCAGGAAGAGCTTCTTCCATTGCATGTTAGCCTTTAAATTTGTTTAGTCATTATTGGTAACAGAACTGAAAAAGCCTGAACAAGCTCTAAACTGATTCACTAACCCCTTTGTACTGAGCCACCTGCAAAGAGAAGCCAGGGAGGGAGACTAGGGTAGGCACCTGGAACTTACCTGTATGTACATGGTAACGCCATCCAAACTCCTCTCAGCTGAACACGGAACATGAGATACTCAAAAATGTCCCAGGTCTTGCCTGCTTGGATGAAGCTGTCCTTCAGCCACAGGGAATCTTGAGTAATGAGGTCTTGTCTCTCAGGTCCTTGCAGCCCTCCAAGCATAAAAGCAAGGCAGAATCCCTGCCTGGTCCCAAGACATAGTCAGGCACAGATAATTAATACAAATAACAAAAATGGACTAAAGTGTTTTCTTCTCACTCGTCAGTGGCTTTCATATCCTCCTTCTATTCAAAAATAAGGCTATTTTTCTCACATTTCCTACAGTCCCTTTCACTGTGCAATGCTCTTCATGAGAAGCTCTGCATGGAGGAGCACACTCCTTGATTAACAATCACTTCCCTTCTTTACCATTTTATTCTCAGCATCTCCAAACACCCACTTTCCCCATCTCCTCACCACTCCAGCCTGAGCTCCAGAGAAACAAGCAGCTACTGCTCCCAGCTCAATCCCAGCAGTAAAACCCCACACTGCACTCCACTCCCATGCATCCACCCTAAAAGGAAACAGGACAGAAAATGCAGCAACTGTCCAAAGGCATGACAGATGCCTAAAATGCAGAAGATGTGTCCAAAAAAGTAAGAAACACCCTTCCACCTGCTCCAAAGGATGGCAGGGACCCTAAATGAAAGAAGATAGTCTGGGGTTTGCTGTCGTGTTCACTGCTGTAGCTCCACCATCACATCAGGACAGAAGGTGTCATTCTGAGACAACTTTAAATTTATGAAACAGGAAACCTACTGCTGAGGGTGCAAAAGGTGACTTGCCATTAAAGAAGTGACCTGGACTCTGAAAGAGGTCTCTTAACAGAGGAATTGGAAACTTAAAGCTTGATTTCCCAAATTACGACTCTGAGATAGCTTTGGAAGAAAACTGACAGGACTGTGGAGGGGAAAAGGCATTTTCACATAAAAGTGTCTCTCATGACAGCAAGGCAGAGCCTCCGTTAGCCAGGCTAGGGAAGGAGCAGGTTTCACAAAAACCCTAGCATTCCTGGAAGTCACAGAGATTTGCCTCTACCTGTTTGCCCTGGGAACCCAAAAAATGATAGGAGTGTTTATGATCCATCATCAAATCAGAGGAGCTCTGGTGCTCAGCCTCACAGGCCATGCATCCCCACAGATACAACCTGTCTTCCGCAATGAGGGCTTTATGTTAGAGAATAAAAGCTGCTCTGCTCTAAGGTTCTCAGTACAGAGGAGAGGAGCAGCCTCTTTATTTCACCCCAGCGAGCAGAGGGAGTGTGTGCAGGTGAAGGATATGTCCCAAATCTCACAACACTTTGGGTAACCCACCCAGAGCCATCATCATCACATCATTCTTCTTCACTTACAGCACACCCATAAGGCAATAAAACTCTGAATTCCTCATTCCAGACACCAAGTTCCCAAGCCCACACACTTAACACTCACCAATTTATGTGTCAGCCAGGGCCTGTAGCACCACCACCAATTTTAAGTAGTTCATTCATCTTACAGTAGGCGCAGACACTCCAGTCTGACCCAATTCTTCTGTTGTATTGGTAACCATGACCTTGAAACCCATGCATTGTGTAAAGGGGAAAATGGCTGTAAATAGTTCTAAGCAGTGAAAGTTGGCTGATATTACAAACACATTAATGAAATTGTGTTGGTTTGTGTCTCCTGGAGATCTGACCCCCATAATGTGCTTCTGTACACATTTACAACAAGCTGTAGGCACACATATTATCTATTTTTTACCAGGCAGAAATAGCCACAGTGCACATTTGAAGCATAAATACACTGAATTTAAAGGTAAGTAAATTAAAGCAAAGCTGAGATGTAAGCTGGACGTGATAAAAAATGCAACTGTAATACCTTGCAGTATTAAGCTCTGTCGTTCCATCTGATGCCTTGGGATAAATATTGCAATAGGGCTGAAGATCTCATTTCATTGTACCCTGGGAAGGGATTGGGTTCAGACTGCCTGCTCTGGGGGCCTTAGAAAGAGACTTGTTCAATGATCTCACAATAATTTGCTTTCATGCAAAGCTTTGGGATAAATGAGAATCATTCAGCACAGCTAAAGCTCTGCTGTCGTATTATCGTACCTGTGAGTACCACAAAACCCCTCAATGAGCAGTGAAGGCAGAAAGTTCTCCTCTGATTTAAAAAAATTTCTTACAAAGAAAGAGAATTTTCAAGGATGGCACAAAAGCAACCAGATAATTCAAACAGCTCTGTGTTTTCCAAATTTACACTTTCTTTTGTTTTATTCTCATGTATCTCTCTAGTAACACAGCAGAGTAATGGAAGGAGGAAGGAAAAAAGAAATTTTGCGGTTAGCAAGGGGATTGTGAAGGGATTTTAATGTTTAGGAAGAAAAGGAAGAACACAAAGGAGTACAGTTGTGTGAAAAAGAAAAAGTACTAAAAAGCACTTTCTCTTCTAACATAAGGTCAGAGGAGGAACCCAGCATGCCACGCTTCACTCCTTTGTGAGTGAGAGATCGAGCAGTAACTTTGCTCATTGCCTCTGGAGCAAGCCCCAAGTGAGAAAATAACTCAGGGAAAGTCTCACAGCCTGTTCCCTCACAGGCAAATATTCATCTGAGGCTGCACTGGTGACTGGGGAATTTGCATATAATTCCAGGAGCCACCCTCCCAACCCAGAGTAATAGCTCTCACTGTAGGAAAGCTCAAGGTCATTTTTGGAGGCTTTCCCTGAGTGGGGCTCAGCTGCAGGACACGGGGGCCTGGCTCTCTGTGCACAGCAAAGGACTGGGGCAGGTGTATTTTATGTACAACTCAATGCCTGTGGTCTGCAGGTGTCCTCAAGGTCACACCTTAGCACCATCACTGTGAGAAACAGCCAAAACTTCAGCCAAGCCAGAGCAGTGTAGCTCCTGGGATCAATGATGAGGCCAAACATCCAGCTGAGAAAAGAGCTGAAATGGGAATCAGAACACTGGAGGGAATCAGAACCCTGACTGATGAGTTTGGGACTCACGAAGCCTAGAAAGGGTAATTGCCCAGATCCTCCTCACCTCTGAAATGGGTTACAAAAACAGAAAGAAATTACACAAATGGGCATTTTTTAATAGGCTGGGGCTCCGGCAGCAGATCCTCATGCCCAGACCTTCTTGTGTGGCATCCCTGACATGGGGATGGCAGCAGTTGCCAGAATTTCTTCTTTTAAAGAAGCACCAGTGAGGTAAATGAAATTAGAAGGTATCACGGGCATCATGGACCATGGTATATTGCCATCAGTAGATAAACTTTGATGCAGGTGACCCACAGGGATACAAGCATTGACCAGAAACCTGCTGGTGGACAAGGACAGAGTCACAGACATCACACAGAGCCCAACTCAGCCACATGAAGGGACTTCACAGCAAGAGGCAAGAAAGGCTTGAAAGGAGGAAAGTGGTCAAACCAAGGCACTTTGAAGAATCAACTCAGGGAGAAGTGAACTTTCAGGGACATTTCTGTGTTGTGGCTAAGAGTTTTTCAAGTGGTGAACCATCCCCACTTCCAAACAATAGCCCATAAATCACTCAAAAGTTGCCACCATGGGAGAGAGCAAATATGAAAATAAAGGTAAAAATTAGAATAGGGCAAAGGGAAAGGGTGTTAGCTCCAAGGAAAGAATCAGCCTTTCCAGAGAAGTTAAAACAAAGCCAGGGATAAAGAAACAAAGCAGGATGAAGAGAGAGTGGAGGAGGAGCGAAGGTGTGAGTGGTGTGTCAGCGTGCAGCCCCCTCCTCACTATGGTCAGGTTTGTAAGAAGGAAAAGAGCAGGAGCAGCACAACAGTAGGTCAGGGAGTGAAGGATATGGGAAATTTAGGCTATTTGAAAGAGGCATATCTGAGGATCATGACCTGACAGCAGTGGGATGGGATGGTGGGAGAAGAGATGATAAGAAGAGGAATGGAAGGAGCAGGAGAGGAGATACCCAGGCACCAGCAGGATAGTTTTCACCAGAAAAGTGTTAGCAAAAAATTATTAAATAGACCTGTATGGGCATCTGGGGGTTTGTGCAGTGGGTGTGGGAGATTTTTTTTACTCTTACTATGAGATGCTGGTGTATAGATCAATTTTCCTCAAGCCAGGTCAAGATGCCCTGGTTGAAACCACTGCCTGAGTGCCTGGTCTGTCTGTGCTCTGCTGAATCCCATAATAGCTTGGAGAAGTGAAGGCAGAGAAACGCTGCGAAAGTGCTTGGAAGCAGTCAGAAAAATGAAGTGAGAGTGGAAGAACTGAGCTCCCCATGGAGGGTACTGACTTTGTACGAAAATAATGGGCAAAGGCAGAAGGGTGAGATTTGATGAGGACAGAGACGTCAGGTCAGCGGGATGAAGGCTATAATTGAATACAGTGAGGTGGCAGCAGAGGTAATTAGGGCTCAATAAGCTGCAAAGGGCACAAATTAAATGAGGATAAAACAGAAGCTAAAGCACAAAGACAAGCCAGTGCACTGGTTTTCTTTGCCAATGGCAATCTGGCTGATGAAGACCAATTAATTGAATTCAAAGAGCTGGGATAAGCCAGGCCTCCTGGGAAAACAGAGTTTGGGCTGTGAAGAGGAAGAATAGAGCGCATGAAGGAAAACTGGGTGGTACAAAACAAAAGTAATTCGGGCTCAAAAGAAGATAAGAGGGAAATGCCATGAAAGGAGAAATTAGGAGAAAGCGCTGGCAGTGCAGGGAGGAAAACACTGAGAGAATTAAAGTTTGAGGAGAGTGTCAGAGAGGGGAAAAACTGAAGAGTGGAAAGGAGAGAAGAGCACTATCAGAAGTAGGAAGAATGAGCAACACGGGTTCATCTGTGTTAATTGTCTTGTTGTCAGGCTGGAGGGGTGGGTAGCCACAGACCTCACCACTCTCCTCTTATCAGTGGCTAACACCCTGCCAACGAGCAGTGCTCCATTCAACACTGGATTTCACCTGTTTTTCTCCTCCCTTCATGCTGAAACCATGAAGAAAGACAGAGGCATCTTCCTGCTAAACCATGGAACTATAACTGGAAAGCACCGTTAATAATTTTCAGGGCTTCCCTCCTCTCCACTCAATTCTACTGGGGGAAGTCTGGCTTTGTAGTCAGAACTTTGGCCGCACCAAGCCATTTCCCAAACTTTTGCAGGCACATGGCCTTCTCAAAAATCAAGATGCAGGGCTCCAATCCTCTAGAACCTGGAACCAGGGAGGCTCTTGGTTTGGTGCTGGGGAGATCGAGGGTGGAGTCACTGCTGGTCAGTGTGCCTTGAGCCCCAACACAAGCCTGGCCAGGCTCTCCAGTGCTGTGTGAGGTTTCAGGCTTGGAGAGGGCTCTGCCTCCATCTTCTCCATCAAAAACTCAAGTTCTGCACTTTGTCAAAGCACACTCCAGAAGGAGATGAGCTTTAGGTGGATGAAACTTGGGTNTATTTGCCTTGTCTGCAGACTGGTTACTGTTGTACCTGGCTACCTTCATAAAGCACTCCTGGATACACTGATTGAGAGCTTCACTGTTGGTACCTGATGTTTATATTACTATTATTTAATTTTTGAGTCAAATGGGCTGATCTAAAGCATGGCCATGAACAGTTCATTATATGGACCCTGGTGACATAAAAATAGCCAAGAAGGGATGAAGCTCCTGCCTGTACATATACAGAGTGCAAGTCTTGCCCAAAGAGTNGCCAGGCTCTCCAGTGCTGTGTGAAGTTTCAGGCTTGGAGAGAGCTCTGCCTCCATCTTCTCCATCAAAAACTCAAGTTCTGCACTTTGTCAAAGCACACTCCAGAAGGAGGTAACCTTTAGGTGGATGAAACTTGGGTGTTACGGGTGTGGTGATTGAGAATAAGGAGGTGTAAACAGTCCTCCCATGTTGCGTCCATTCTTCCCAACTGGTTCTTAGCTCAGCAACCTTCATCGACTTCTGGAGATCAATGGACTCTGCATCCCTCAAGGTTTGTAGAANTTTATATTACTATTATTTAATTTTTGAGTCAAATGGGCTGATCTAAAGCATGGCCATGAACAGTTCATTATATGGACCCTGGTGACATAAAAATAGCCAAGAAGGGATGAAGCTCCTGCCTGTACATATACAGAGTGCAAGTCTTGCCCAAAGAGTTCCCAAAATCAGGAATTATTTTCTCCTTTTTTTTACTTTTTCTTTCTTTTTCTGTTTTGCAGGCTGGGAATGCTGACACAGACAGAATTAAGCACTAAACTATTTGTTTAATGGCTGCAAAGCCTCCTCGGCAACAATCAGACAGGCAGAAATACAAAGGAGGAGAAGGGTAAGAACTGCCCTGAGTAAGATGCCAAACCAGAGCAGGCATTGCTGCTGTTCATCTGGCCAAGAGTGCATGGCCGCTGTTATAATTTTTGACTCAGCAATTGCAGTGATGACCAAAATTGGCAGGGCTGGCACTTGCTACTTCCCCTGGGACCTGACCACCAGAGCCTTTCCATGGACGCCCAGCACAGGCTCATCCCTGTACTCCCAACCTGACCTGGATAAGATTTTTGTAATGTTGGTTGGGTTTTGTCCACCACAGAGTGGAAAACCTAACGATTATATCTGTTGTCTCTCCTCAAAAACTAGTTTGGGTTTCTAGTACCACTTTGATTAGACCGATCCAAGTGTGCAATCAGTTCAATTTATATTCCTAAAACAGACAGAAGTGCTCTGACTGGAGTCTGTATTTTCTGTCTGATTGCTCTTCATTTCACACTTCTTTGTTTTAATTACGTTTTAAGATTAAATACGGAGATTGTAGTTAGTTGCACTCCATGGATACTGTACAGATTCAAGGGTCAAAGGCAAAGGAAAGGAAAAAAGACAACTAATACCTTATTGTTTGCTGTGGTTCCTATTACATAGGCAGTCAAATGCACAGTGAGTTTTAACAGAAATTTGGCTTGATTGTGATTAAATGAAGAATATACTGAATGAATTCTTTGGCTCAAAACTACGGGCTTTTAATTTTTTTTACCTATATTGAGCCTAAAAAAGCTGATTCTGCAGAACTTTCTTGACCTCACTGATTGCAACCAATTGCAAGATGGATGGCCTGGATTTGAAAGCATCAGCCTGTTGCAGCAGCTGGCCAAGTATGTCTTAGACAGCTGAACAAGGAGATGACAGGGAAGAAAAAGACAAATTGTGGATTTTATTATTCCTTCACTAAGGCAGTAAAAATCCTGCTTGGCTGGATCATGTCTTTTAAAAAATTAATAAATAACAAAAGAAAACAAATGAACTATCACTAGTTTTAATATTATTTCATTAATATAAATATGAATTTTTGAAAAGTTGTTGCTTTTCTCTATTCCCAATATCACTGGGAATAGCTATCACAATTTCACGCAATCAATATGGGTACAACAGTCCCCCAGCTCCCTTTTTTATTTCCCCTCTAGTACAGCTTCAAGACAGATGCTCCCCAGAACAGCCAGTAACATTGTGAATGGTGCTTTCACAGTTGAGCTGGTGAGGAACAGAGTGAATCACAGAACATGGGATGGCTGAGGGGATTTGTAATGTTCTACTGCACCTCACACAGCTCTTACACTACAGCCCATACATTATATTTGCTACGTTGCTATGAAAGATCCAGTGTCTGCACCTACTAGAATTTCCAAGGTCCAGAAGAAGACAGGGAGATGTTCAGGAGGAAGCAAGAATGGATGTCATGCCAGTGGTTGTACAGGGAGCTTTATGATCAGAAAGCCCTGTGAAATTCCACAGAAAGCAAGCGGATTTCTATGCATCACAATTTAGTCCTGGAATAATCCAAAGTCAGGCTGGATGGGGCTCTGAGTAACCTGGTCTGGTTGAAGAAGTCTCTGCTCATTGCATTGAGGGTGGATGGGATGACTTTTAACAGTCCCTTCCAAAAACTAGTCTATAATTTTATAATTCTTTAACTGCACCTTCATATGCTTATTTCACATGTATGTCTGTTTAACTAATGCACTAAGCGGGAGAGCTATGGCTGTGATTGACTTATTTCTTTACACTTGGATTTGAAATTTTAAAAATTTTTGACACATCTTTCATGCTAGGAAATAGATACGAAAAATCACAATGTCTTCTTGCTGCTTTTCTTCTCTTTAGGCACAGAGATATTTATTAATGAGAGATAAATAAACTAATCAAAACACTTTAAAAATCCATGAGAAACTAAATGAAAAAGAGGAATAATACCAACAGTTCTTCCTGTCCACACCTTTGCTGACTGTTAAATCATTTCTTGGACAGCAAACACATTTGCATTTTTTAAGGCCATAATCCTGCTTATAACTAACCGGGCATTAACCTGTTCATAATTAACTGAGCATTAGCCTCACCGACCATGAAGGTCAGCAGTCTGTAAGCAGCAAGGATCCTGAGAGTTCTCCAAATTAACTGAAATATCAATAACTTAAGTGATGAGGCCCTCACTGCAAAACCTAATGAGGGTGTTTACTTACATGTACTTCCTTAGCTTGGTGGAGAATGTCTCCTTTGACTGCCAGAGGAGCAGAGGTTACACTTGGCTACTGGAGTCCTACCACAGACACCCAGTGACTCCTGCATTTCTGTGGAGGTGTCAAATTCCTCTCACCCTTCTCATCAATAATGAACAATTAGTTGATGGTAAAAATGGCAAATCCATGGCTGAGGAGGGAGATGAAGTGTCAAGACAAAAAACACAATTATATCATGCTAGAAGAAAATCAAACACATCTTCTGAGCTTTATGAAGAATACAGTGCACTAAACATAAAACAATAAAAAGATTTTTTTTTTTACTCCATCCCATTCAGCTTCTCATACCACCCATATTCCTCAAAATCTGAGTGTGAACCTGAAATAGGATTTTGTGAATGCAAATTAGGGCTGACGAGCCTTCCAGGCAAAAATTCAGCAATGTGGCCATTCTCTGGGGCCTTGTCAGGGTCCCCAGATGAGAGAATTGTGATAGCCTGTTCTGCAGTGCTTCAAGAAGAGGATATTCTTGACTTTCTACTCTCCACACAAAGAAAGTTTAGTAATTTAGGCTGATGGTAATTCCTTATTCTCATGCCCACAAGAGTGATGCACAGAATTCAACAGGCAGTTGTAACCTTCACCTGACATTTTTTATTCTGTACTAGCCAAAAAATTAAAATCCTTCAAAATCTTATTTTTAATCAGTTCTAGGGTATTCAGAGACACTTGCAGATCACCACTGGCTCCCCATTCAGAATGAGCAAGTGGAAAGTAGCACTCTCCACATCTCAGCCTTAAAAAAAGACACAAAAAAATGAGATGCCTGACATTTTCTCATGCCTTATTAGAAATCATGGATCCAAGACAACCTGCCTATATACTCTTATACTAAACAGTTGTTTCCTAATATTACTGGTTTATTGCTGTTCCTTCCACCTGTAGACTGTTGCCTAACACTAAACCAAGTAGAAAAGCATAACTGCACTGTATAAATGGCAAAATGGAGAGACCTTTCCAACTCTCACCAAGATCTTTCTCAGGTGAGGCCTTCCAGAATCCACTCCCTCAGATCTGACGAACAGTGTGACTTATGGCTACTGAAGGGATATTGGCGTTACAAAATAGAGCTGAGTAAATTTACCAAAGAGAGGAAGCTGGTAAAACAGACATCAGGTTTACAAAGCCTAACAAGTTTCATGGTATTTTAAAGCCTTTCGTTGTTGTTGTTGTTGAATAACAAGGAAAACAATCACAGACAAAATCCCCATGGATGTAAAGTTGCCAACTCTCCCTGCTCCATTGCACCAAGGACACAAAGGGCTCCCGGTCAACAGACATCAGCCCAGACATCAGACCTGGAGCACCAGGTCACTGACAGATTATTAACCCTCCATATTTAGATTTTCAACAGGACACATGCCGAGGGAAACTCCTTTGCCATTCCTTACCTCACTGCAGGAAGGAATAGAGTACTCAGCTGCAGTGAGGAACATTCTTCTGGGGGTTCTGTGCTGTGCATTTAAAACACCAACAGTGCTCATAAAAATGGACTCAATTTAATTAAATCAATAGCCCAAGCAAATTACTTTTTCAAGTGTAAGTTTTATTAAGCATTATTTTAAGTTACTGGGAGTCTATTGCCAGGACAAGGAACTGGCCAAGGTAGTGAGCTGAACACAAAGCACTGAGCCTTCTGGGAATTTGTTTTCCTATTTATCCAACATGCTGGTGCTCAGCCTATTGCTCGATCGAGTGCTTTATACAATGTCCTCTCCTGGTTTACCTAGATCAATATGAAACATGGTCACTAATGAGGTGCATTGCACTTAGAATTTTATTTATATAACAAGTGGAAAAAGAAAAGGGGAACGGAAGGGAAGGGAAG
>VZTF01001612.1:1033051-1117473 GCA_013397755.1 Cnemophilus loriae | reverse complement strand
AAGGGAAGGGAAGGGAAGGGAAGGGAAGGGAAGGGAGAACTCATAGCTATGGAGGCCTGGAGGGGGAATTAAAACACTCAGCACTAACCTTTCTACCTTTCTGCAAGTTATTTGGGGGCCAGCCAAATTTGAGCGGAAGGGATTTCTTGAGGGTGGTGAATATTTCCTTTAAAATAACCTGCTCGTGTTAACTTCTATAAATTTATCAGCCACGCATTTCTTCTCAGAAGATAAAACAGGGAAGATAGATTGCCTTGACAGGTGATTGCTTCCTTGACTTAAGAGTAAGGAATCGTATAACTTCTTGTACTTCTCAGCCCTACATCCTGCTTAAGAGTTTTGTGTGTGTCATGAAGCTATGTGGGTATAGGCAGTGGGCACACATTTCAGATGTCCTGCAGTCTCCAAGAAATCACTTTACAAGGTATTTCAGAGGTATTGTCCAGGCGTCGGGGAAGGAGCTCTAACTGCAAGGCTGACACAGAATGGGACAGGCTGACATTGCCCCTGCCAACCAGCCCCAACACTAGTGGCCACCAGAATGGTGAGCTGAAATTCCCATCCTGTCAGCATCATCTCCTGTTGCAATACCACATGTATTCTGGTCACGTGCTGAACATATTGTCAGTGCTACATTCAGTCCTTTTGAACACTTCTGAATGTAGGAGGCGGGAAATCTGAAGTCCTGCGAAAAACGTCATGGCCAAGAAATTGGTGGTAGTAGTAAAATCCTCTGGTGGCAACAGCATCATCCTCTTTGGCAAGAGAGCCACAAGAGTTCCTGGAAGAGGGGATAGCGTAAAGGTTTCCTGGAAACCCCTGGGCAGTGCGTGAGAGATGGTTTTCAGGAAGTGGAAAATGGAAGGATGAAAATTGATTTGGAACGGGTAGATGAGTCTCTGAATTTAATACACCAGGGGTAGGGATGAAAGTGAAATACTGATGAGCTGATCTGCAACCCTAAGGAAAATAAGGGGGAAGATGGGGGCATGCAGATTTGGTAGCCAGGAGGGAAGCTGAAGGTCATGAAAGACTTTTTCAAGGAAGATAATAAATCTAAACTGTCTGTGTGACTGCTTGAGCGGGAGCACTAAGAAAAATAAAACAGACACGTTAGCACTTCAGAAAGGTACCCAAAAATCACAACATTCCTCTTGTGCAAAAATTTCCAAACTCTCTAGTAAAATTCTTTCCTGGAATGAAAGGCAGAAGGGCAGGTAGGACTGGAAAGAAGGAGTTTTCTTGAATCAGTATGACAGTATAAGTGCCAATTTCTTCCCCAACTGCAAAAAAATAACAGAAAAATAATGTGGAGCAGGAAATTGGTCAGCTACCCAAAGGTACTCACCCATTCTTATTTCTTCTCTGTGCTTTCTGTATTTTCTGAGCAGCAGTATATGAAATGGCTCATGTAAATAAAGTGCAAGCACTTAACTGAAATGGCCTCCAAGTCTAGTTAGTGTCACTCCTGATATGTGGCAGTGAGTTTGGCAGAAACTCAGATCATTAACAAAATTTAACCCCCTATACAGAAAGCCTTTGGGCTCTTGGCAGCCACCGTCACGCAATGCTGGCTGCCTGCCTGTCAATAATTAAAATGCAATCTAAGAAATAATGGGAAATTACTACTTCTGGATGCTTTTCTGATAGCTGAGCACCAGTTGCCTTGTCCTGAGCTGTAGGAGCTTTCAGACAGCTGCTACCCTTGAGTGAGGAATCGGGAAAGAGCTGCAGACGGCTCCTCTGGACAGGTTTTTCTCTCAACCTGATGGTCTCCAAAGTTTTCCTGAGGTTTGGTAGCTTTGTAACCCATTTCACTGGCTAAGTGGTTCCTCAGGGCCAAGGGTTTGTGTGCCAGTTCCCCAGTGAGCAGTGCTGGATTAGGGCACTCAGGTAACCTCAGCAGCTACACCTCAAACCTAACCCAAGATACGGGTGACAGGAGAGCACGGACTGTGTGCAGCACATCGTTGACTAAGGGGATTTTTTCTGAGCCTCTGGAGAAATGGGAAGGGAGTTTTGCTGACTCCCAGGAGAGCGAATCCCTCTTCATCCCACCTGGATGTGGCTGGGAGTGACTGATTTCCCTCCAGGGAGGAGAGATAAGGCACAGGCTGAGGAGTTGCAGGGGGGTGGGAATCTCAGTGGCAGCCAAGCATGCAGAAGAGGTTGCGTTTTGTCTTCATTAATGTGCAGACTTCCTTGAAGTGAGGACCTGTGTAAGCTCACAGCATCCTTCTATTATGTTAAATGACACCTCTTCCTTTTCATCTGTATTTACACTGCTCTAATGTCAGGCTGTCACAGAGACAAACTGTGCACATTTGGTGCTTAACTTATCTTCATAAATCCTGCTCTACAGCCCTTATTATTATCTGTGCTTGAATTCTATCCTGTCCATCAGTGTGTCCCAGTTATGACCTGCCCAGGGAGACCAGAAGATTAAAGGCACACCAGCTTAGGCAGAGTGAAGTCACTGCCCCCTCACCCCATTGCTCTAAGCCACAACACCCATGATTGCACTCCCAGCCCTTCCTACTATTCCTCATGCTCTCGGTCCTTCCACTGAACCTGGAGTTTGTGCACAGTTTTACTTCTTTAAATTGCCTTTCATCTAATTTTTCCAATTTCCCCAGTTTTCTGTCTCAAAACCTTTGTACACAGTTATAGAATCACAGAACAGTTTAGGTTAGAAGTGACCTTTAAAGGTCATCTAGTCCAACCTGCCTGCCACAGGTAGGGACATCTCCCACTAGACCTGGTGGCTTAGAGCCCCATCCAACCTGGCCTTGAATGTTTCCAAGAATGGGGGATCTACCAGGGGTCAACCTGTGCCAGTGTTTCACCACCCGCATTATAAAAAAAATTATTTCTTATATCTAGTCTGAATCTACCCTCCTTCACTTAAAAACCATTCCCCCTCCTCCTGTCACAAGACACCTCCCTAAAAAGTTTGCCCCCGTCTTTCTTATAGGCCTTCTTTAAATACTGAAAGGCCACTGAAAGGTGTCCTGGGAGCACACAGCATTAACCTGCCTCTCTTGTGAATCCCTGGCACCCAAATTTGGTGCCATTAGGCACCATAAAAGCTTTGGTAAACTTTTTGATGGAAAGGAGGAACATCAACATGACTCATTTGGGTTATTGATACTCTAAGACACCTCGTCCTGCTGCTGCCATGGTGTCAGCTCCTGGTTTCATTAGGTTAAAATTCCATATTGAACTCCTAGTAGAGACTTACTTAACACATGATTAAGGAACTAAAACGAAACTGCTGCAACAAGCATTTCTTCCCACTAAAACCTCTATATAGAAAAAATTGAAAAGATGTCAAGTTTTTCCTTTAACCAATTTGTCTTCCCTACAGAGTTAATAGTAAGATCATCTTGAATAACTAATCTACAGCCCTAAAGCAGAAGCTACCATTTATTTCAGCATTTGCATTTAAACAAAATGATATTACAATTCAGCGGGACATGATATGTAATCCAATAACCTGAGGTAATGTAATTCTAGTCCATGTAGCAATTATTCCCACAAATAATCTGACCATACATGGCCAGCACAATTTACAGCAAATCTTCTTGTATTTACTGCTATAATATGACTAAATTCAGTAATGAAAAGAATAAATGTTCTTGGCTTTAAAGAACTGATTAATTGAACCTCAGACACTCACTGGTAAAAATTTCATTTGCTTCAGTACATCAGCTTTGTTGTACCATCAAGGCTTCTGATTTTTACTGAAATACCAATGTGAATCTTTGACAGCTATTTGAGGGAATTCATTACCAAGGTTTATTTATTAGTGAAATATAATCCCAGGACTATCTTTACTCCTACAGAATGTGAAGTCACTATCTCAATTTCCAGAGAGCCAGTCAATCCTATCTGGTCTTTAAACCACCAAGATCTCCAGTCCTAGACTCTTCCAGCAGAAAGGGCTTTGGATCAGCAGCTCTGCCATAACTTGCATTACTGACCTCAGCCTGATGAGAGCACCAGGCATTTTCACACAAATCTATAGCATGGCTACTGACTTCAGGATTAGGATCTGTGTTTGTGAAGGCAAAAGAAAAAATCACAAAAAAAAATAAATAGTATATGTATAAGGAAACCATAGAGTGCTGGTGGTAAAAAGGGTATATTGTCTGCTTGCTCCTCTGTTCTACATTTTCCCTCTGCCACGTTATTGGCTGTGCCAAACACAGGCTTGGATGGACTTTTGATCTGACCTTGTATGGTCATTCTCATGTCCTTATGAATTGTTCATTCAGCAGAAACTATTCCACACCCCTTCAGACTGACAGCATGGCTTTCCTCCTATTACATGGACAAGTTAACAAACCAGAAAGGTATAAATGAGTTTTTCTTCCCCCAGAAAGCCCTTCTGTACATAAGGCAGACATTTACACATGAAATTATGGAGTTGTTAGGTAAACTGTCCAGAGACCTTCACCTTGTACAGGACAGCATGAATTCTGCAAGACACTGACAATCTTTCAGAGGTTTTTCAAACATCTTCCATTAAACACTTTTCATCAAAAGACTGCCTTTGGCTGAGTGGAGTTTGGATGGGCATCAGTATAAGTGAAAGGTTTCAAACTTCTGCATTAATTACCAGGGCAAAAGACACCAAATTCTTCTATCCCTAGAAATGCAAATACTGCACACACAGCCTCCGGAACGTGCTGGAACCCTTTGCATCAATGAAGAAAATTAGCACATTAGTAAGAAAGCTGAAGGCAATGCCAATGGCTGAAAACAACTGGCCTTGGCTGCTCCAAGGGGACCCCACAGCTAGCCTGTTGTCACATTCCCAGGCTTGAGCTGGGCATGGCTGAGAGAGAAGCCGAGGGAGACAAAAATCATCAGTCCCATCCTCCTCGAACTGTCCATCCAAGAAAGTTTTTGTCCAGCAAAATTACGCCAGCCTAATATGACAGTTTTGTAGTGGGACTTGTCAAGCAGCCTCAGTGACAGGAGTGTCACCTGTGAATACTGCAGGAGCTGCTGCCTGCACTGAACAGATGACGGCTGCACCACCTGCCTGGTAGCTGAAAAAACTGGTGAGTGCTGCCACTACCAGCTCACCAGGCCAGACCGGCTCAGCTGTGATGTCAAACTGTCCCCACAATGCAGCCTCCTCCTTGCGACCATTATTTCAATGAATTGTCTCAATGTGGTGAGCTCCACGACAGCCCGGGGCAATGCATCCCATAAGCTAAGTGTTCATCAAATTCATTCAGCTTTCAGGTTCACATTTGCTACCTCCGAGCTTTCCTCTGTCCTCTGTTGAAAAATGGAGAAAGAACCCACAATTATTTCATGAACAGGACAGGCTATTGCTGGTCTCATTCTGTAGTTTGCAGAAGCTCCAGAGGTCTCAAGGTTATCCAAGGGAATAAATGGCACTCAGATCTCTGCTGATATTAAAGGACTGTCACAGATTTTGCTCCTAAACCATAACCTCTTCAAATAATAAATTACTTTCCTTCTGCTTTATTAGCTATTTCTTCCAGCCTCAGATTCTTTACCTCAGAGCAATAATTCCTCATAAACTTTCTGTTGAAATTGCATTTGTTCCTGTACTTTGCATTTTATTCCTTGTCTATCAAGCTCTCTCTTCCCTTCCTGACTTGTATGACTTGCACTTTACATCTGTAAGTGCTTTGGAATTAATCTGCACTGCAATAATTTTTCATCCCTGTTGCTTTGTCCTTTTTATTGGCTACACCTTTTAATCTCTCCACCTGATCTGGTATTATTTGCCTGTAAAAATGCCTGTCCAGCTGTTGATGTGACAATGTAATAGCAATAATTTTCCAGGGAGCTCAGAATACAACTTCCCAATCAGTTCCTGGGAACTGCCATGATTCAGCGAGTCTGAAAAGTATCTAAGAGTGCACCTACATCACACCACGATGGACAGAGCAGAAATGCCAGAGCAAGTGACGGCCACCCAGGCTCCAGAGCAGCACAGTCTCACCTCTGAGGGCATCAGTTTTGCTAAGAGGCAGAGATTAGCAGTGTGGGTTTATTGCTGTGCTAAGAGTGTTGAGCTATTGGGGTCAGATCTAGTATCTCTGCACGACTCAATAGCCCACATCATCTGTGTCTCCATCAGAAAACTCCACATTAACTCACTGATGCTTGCAGTGAAATCAGCTGCAAGGTGTAGATGTGACTAAAGGCAGGATAGGTCAAATGATGGTCTCCTAGTGTGCACTAGGGAGGGAGCCCACAGGGATAAGGAGACAGTTCTGACAAAAAATGAAGCACAGGAGACATCGGTCCTCTCCTACAGACCTAACCTAGATACCTGTGCCCCTGGGCCACTGATTGTCACTTACTGGTGTAAGTGGAGGGGCTGCTGTCACACAAACCTGCTCTGTAGAGGTGTCCCAAATGTGGCACTCAGCTCACAGCCCTGGGGACATTGGGCTGTCTGGGCACGACGCTTTCATTGCATTGGTGAAAGTCCTGATAGAAGCTTCATGTGGCAGAATGCCCAGCAGCAGCTTGGCTACTGAAGCCAACTAACTGGCAAGCAAGTTTGCAGACAATACAGAGCTGGGAGGAGTGGTTGATGCACCAGAGGCTGTGCTGCCATCCAGAGGCACCTCAGCGGACTGGAGAAATGGGCCAACAGGAACGTCATGCAGCTCAGCAAAGGCAAGTACCAAGTCCTGCAGCTGGGGATGACCATCCCCAGGCACCAGGATAAGCTGGGGGCTGACTGACTGGAAAGCAGCTTGGCAGAGGAGGCCCTGGGGGTCCTGGTGGACACCAAGATGAGCACAAGTCATTTCAATGGCAATGTGCCCCTGTTGCCAAGAAGGGAATGGGTATCTGGAGCTGCATTATGAGAAGCATTGACAGCAGGGGATGGCAGAGTGCTAAACATGGATAATATTGGTCTGAATTGTAGCTGGAATGGGGGAGAACCACATCAGCTCACTCTGTGGCTACACAAACAGCCTTCTTCCACTACAAGCCCTAAGTATGCCCGCCTTCAAAAATGTTCCCCTCTTACCCCTCCCAAAGCCTCGTGCAGAGCCGGCCACGTACTGGCTGTAGCAGACCTTTGCAGAAGCAAGGCTCCCTAGGACTGGCAGGGAAAGGTGTATTTTTGCAAAGAACGTGTATTTGCAATTCCTGTCACTGAGAACAAGCCAAAGGTCAGTCCTCACCTCTGCCTGTCTCCCCAGCACAGCACAATCTCTCTCCCCAAGAGATGACCCAGATAGCTTTCTCCACTTAAGAATGCAGCAGCTGCACCGTGGCTGCCCTTCAGTCACGTGTTTCTTAGGTTCACAGATTTGTAATGCCAGGAGGGAACATTAGGATCAGTGAGTATGACAGCACCGTAATACAGGGCATAACATTTCACCTGGTAATTCCTGCATAATTTCTGTTTGAACTGAGTAAAGCTTACCAAGAGAAATCCAACAGTGATGCAGAATCCACAAAATCATTAGATGGAGTTACAGCTGCTAGCCTGTAAAAAGTTTTGTGTTGTTATCCCGAATATATCCAGCTTGAAGCTCTGGCACAGGATCTCAACATGTCTTTGCCTGCTCACTTCCCCAGCCCTCTGCCTTCAGTAATTTTCTGTCCCACATGGGTGCTTACAGTCTGTGAGTAATACACCTATTTATTTCTGAGTAACCTTCCTCTTGTAATTAGGCTTTTTGCCTAAACTCAGATAATTTCTTAAAAATATAAGTGGTTATTCTTGTAGTAAGGACTGCGTTGCACCTTCATTCAGACTCCAAGATAATTTCTGGCCATTGAACACACTACAGCAGTAATATCACTTTCTTTCTTTTGTTCCATTTTCCCCTGGGTTTACATCTGAGGCTCCCATTAGCTCTCTGAGCCACACAATTATATCAGACAACCACTGCATGCTGTTTATTGACCATGACCTCCCCTCACCTCCCCAAGTCGATGCCATCCAGGAAGCAGCCCCACATCCTGCCAGCTCCAGGCACAACTCCACTTCCCAGGGGCACGTGTTGGCATTTGGGTACATTAAAAGTGCTGGTTCTTTAAACCATTTCACATCACAGAACACTGCATAACTTCCCTTCCCTCACCATTATTCACCAGTGCCAGCTGCTGCTCCAAACCACAAACCTTGCTTGTAAGAAGCCCATCTTTTCCTCTGTTATCAGTAATAAACGCATTGCATTGAGCTGCACCCTGTGTGTAACTACTCACTGAGTTCTCCTGGTCAGCTCTTTAAGATATTTTGCATGGTTCAGATGATTCAGTATGCCATTTATTGTGGGGCTTAATAAATGGTTTAATGGTCACTTAATATCACCAAGCACTACTGTTGTAATCCTCCCACCAAAGTCATTGTTCCCGATTCATGTCATCCCTCGTGGCAGATACACCAGGATTACTTCGGCCCACAGGCATTTTGAGAGATGCACACCTCTCTTTTGGGAGCCCTGAGCTACCCTGTGAACATCAATACAATTTTAATCTAACACCAAAGAGAGCAAAGGCTCCATGTGTGCCCATACACCTCTCAACACACATCCATAAACGCGGGGCGTTTGCCTTTGCCTGATGTGTGGGTTTGCAATCTCCAGCCCTGTCTCTGGGCAGATGTATTGCACCAACACATCACGGGCAGAGCAGCACTCTGATTAGGACTTGAGGTGATAGATGACCAAAGCCTGCTACTAGGACTGTGAACAGCTCACAGCACTGCAGCAGACATGCACAAGATACGCTGAGTTACAAGAGGGATGGTCAGCAGTGGGACAGGAGGAGCTGAGGAGCCTTCAGCAATCTGTACTCTAAATATGCAGTTAAATCTCCAGCCCTGTCTGCTATGATTACACTGACATTTTGTCAATATTTGTTAAAATATCCCATATTTTCAGGGTGTATCAGGATCACAATCCATGTTAAGGATATGTTCAGTTTCTAGAAGGTCACTCAATGTTATAGATGTGGCTGTTCAGTGTTGTGACCTCCATTAAGCCTTATTTGGCTTTTCAGTGTCTTTCTGACATTTGAAAGCCTTTAGTAAGATACACCTCCATTGACTGCACTGTGGTGCTCTCTCCTGAGCTCTCCACCTTAGACTCAGCTTTATATTCTGTGGTAACACCCTTCTTGGCAGGATCAGGTGCAAATTTCAAAAGCCCATTGATGGCTCCACAGCAGGAGGCTCCATGAGTTACAACTCGAAATTTTGTGGACTTTAACAGGGTTTCTCCTCCTCAATAATTTTGATGCTTTGGAAAAGCTGTTATTTCCAGCTGCCTTTTGTTTAACAGCAGGATCCCCAGTTCCTGCAGAGGTTCTGTTTTGGTTGCTGCTGTTACAGTGCTAGGGAATATGGTGGGAAGGAATAAATTGTTGATCTGTTTATTTAGATGACTCCACTCGATGCATCTGGATGGAAAGATACAGAGAATTATTGTCTGATTATGTATTCTTTGGCATTAATCTCAGTAGCTGAAATGAAATATTGGGCTATTATGAAGTGTGAATGAGCTTCTAATGCGATCGGGAAGGTTAAGATTTGAGCAGTGGCTTGGTTTTCTCATTCGTCTTCAGCATGCCAGATGGTGTGTCATCGGGCTTTTATTGGTTCTTTATCAATTTTATTAGCCATACGATTTGATTGATCTTATTTTGCCCAAGCAAAAAAATCAATTCAAAAGGTATAACTTACAAGAGCAGCTCCCTACCTCAAAGAAATAGAAGAGCCTAACAAGCATTAAAAAATTGTTGAAGATCACTGTGCTTAGAGGGGCTCCAAAACACATCTACACAAGAGCAGGCATTGTCATAAGGAGGTGAGGCACTGGGAGAGGGAGGAAGATGCATGTGCTTCATCAGATTGGAGGAGACTAATGGCTCCTGGAGATGCAGCTGAGAAGAGGCATTAAGGCACAACAATCCTGCAGAAAGAGCAGCACAACACTCGCACTGCTGTGTGCACTTCATTGCTCAGGCCGGAGGCAGCCATGACCTTTAGAAGCATCAACAAGGAAGAAAGAAGCATTTCCAAGCTTGGGGTCACTCCAACAGCATTTCTAGAAGGGCTCTCTTTCAGATGAGGAGTCTGGAGAAGGCAATTCTCAAGGTGCCTGCCATCCCTCGGGACAGACATCCCAGCAGCTTTGACATCCAGCACCGTCACCTCCAGGCACATCTTTCCAGTGTCTACACAGAGATATCTGCAGGTGACCTCCCATTATATCTCAAAGAGAGCCAACCTGTCCAGTTAGTGAAATCTAGGAAGTATTAACCTCATCCTACATTTATGCAGAGCTGAAAAACTCTCTGCAATCTGCTCTCTCCATCAACAGGCTCTTCATGGAATAAAATGTGACTCTGGGCACCTGGCTCACACACAGACACCACAATATGAGAGTTTACCAATCCCTATATTTAAATCTGCATCTCACCAGCAGTTTCTGGAATCAGGACTAGAATGCATCTCTTTTTCCAAAGATAAACTATTTTTTTCCATTCAGCCCTGGAATATAGTTGAGGCAAATTTTTATAATGGAGACATAATAAACTAGGGGTTGCAAACACCATTCACACTGATGGCAATGGCTTTTCTACAGTAGAAAATGGGCCCAAACAGGTACAAAACCCACTCTGCTGCAATAGCAACCCCAAACTTAAAGGCAACATGAGGATTTATAAACCTCATTCGGTGCCAGGAGCAAGCCAGTGCTCAGCTATGGGGTTTTATGCCTCACACTCTGCCAGAGTAGTGCCACTGAGCTGGAGCAGCTTCTTCCACACCCTAAGAGGCAGGGATCTGATAGTACCTGTGAGAACACATATCCTGTTCACAGCCATATGCTCCTCCAGCATCCCGGCCTTTGTGAAACCCCATCTAACAGCTTCCTGATAAGAAAGTGTTTCACAGTCAAGGTTAAAGCAGAAAATCAAAAAAGAGCACTGCCCCCCTCCCCACAGTCCAAATGGAACAGGGACAGACACAAATAAAACTCCCAGTCAAGAGGAGGGAGGAAATGCTGATGAAGAGAGTGTGAGTGAACATTATGAATCCCATTACACTTCTATCTCACGGAGCAGATTGCTGCCGGCAGGAATTTCTGACGTACAGTCTAACTTGCTGTACAGTCTTATCACATATAAAATTGCAGTAATCATAATGCCAAGGAATGAGACAATGACAAATGAAAAAGCTTTCAGAAGTTAATGTTCACAACGCACTGCCAGCAAAACACACAATCTATTTAATTAGTAAAACGCCATGAGATACTGTTCAATTCTCCATTCAGAGAGACTGTGAGTAAATATGCAAGAGTGTTATAATCCAACGAGATGGCTGCATTAAAGATTAAAATATATGTGGCTGGTGAGATGCAGACACCGCACATTAAAATAAACACACTGCCTCATAAATTTTACACACCTGACATCATAATGGGCAATGAAAACTATGTCACCTATGAAAACAGCTGCAGATCCTTTACAGCCACTGCCACTGACTGCTGCACACTCACATCAGCTTGCCCAGTCTCTGGTCTTGCTACTCAGGTAATCTGAGGCCACCAGAACAGCCATGGGTGTAAGAAGAACCAACAGGTCTTTGTTGGGATAGAGGGAATCAATGATTCACATATGTCACTGTGTCAATTCTCTAGACACAGATCCTTTTTCCATTTTCCTGGCTTTTCACTTGGCTCTTTGCCTCAGTTTAGACAGCAAATTCCATACTCTAAATCAGATGCAATCTCACCAGCCTCAGCCTTTCCTAAATGCTCTTCCCCCTTCTTCCTCTCATGCCTGGGGACTAACATGTCCCTTGGTCTGTTCACAGTGTAGATGGAACTGGTTTCAACCTCCACCAGACACCACCTGCAGTAGTTCCATTACACTCCAAGCCAGGAATGGGCAGATACTCTGAACTATTTCTTTGCCCACTGACTCCTTCTAGCATTCCCAAAGTCACCTCCCTTGATAAAAATATTTTTTAAATGGCATTCACGCTTCCCAGGAAGCACTGGAAAGCAGCTTCAGCCATCATGAGCTTCTCCAACCTGCACAGCGCCAAAGGATAACTTTTATTCTGGGTAAACTCACCTGTGCCAACATGGAAATCCCAACTCCCTTTGTTGTGCTGGGCCCAACTGAGTGTGGAGGGGTCACCCCAGCACAGCCAAGATTCCCTGGAAATGGATGCATTAGGATTAGTGAGTAAGGAAAAGGACACGATGGCACAGTCATCAATTCAGGTCCCTGTGCATATTTCAGACCATTCTGTTGCACTTTTCACATGCAGCATGGAATATTTAATATTCAGGGGACTTCATGTGGTCCTGAGGATGTCTACCCAGCAAACTATAAATTCTGCTCTGTAAGCAGTAACTTTGATTTAACATTGCTGGTGTCTCTTCCTAAATCAGCTTCGATGTCTCCAACTCCATGCCATCATATGTCTGTTTCAGGAAGTGATGCAATGACTCACAGTGAACAATCTGGTTCATCAAATAATCTATTCCCTCACCTCACTAATTATTTTTAATTGGTGATTTATGGTTTTATGAGCAAAGCAGATTAAAAGCCTAGCACAGCATATTTCAGCGTGTGGTGCATAGTTACAACTTCTAGGATGTGGGTTTGAGTTCATACGTCTTTCTCAAGTCCAGGATTGACTGACACATCACAAAATGTCACTTCATTAGGAGACAAACAGAAATAATCTAAGCAGAACAATTTTTATTGATAAAGTGGAGCAGAGAAATATCAGGGTCACTTATCATTTTGTATGTGGGGAAGAGGCAATGAAATCTTTATCGGAAAATTCTCTCTGACAGGAACGCAGTTAATCTTGTCAGAGATAACACAGCCACAGTAATATAGTGCTTGATATTTATAACAGCTACAGTAGATAGCCCTACTCAAACATGCTGCTTCAGCAGTTCACAAGGCTTAAACTACTTTATGTCAAATGCCTTTGAAGATTTCATTTCTCCCTATTTTTGCCAGGAAAATCCAGTATCCAAGCATTTATAATGTGCCTATTGCAATTTCTCAGCCTTAATACAGAGCACAAAAGGTGCCATGTGCTCTAGAGCTCACAGTTTTTGCTATAGGACTCTTGCACCTTCAGAAGCTGCTTCTGAAGGACATGCAGAAGGTTGGTTTTGATTTCGAGAGGTTCAAAACGGTGGATGGGATTCCTTCCACAGGCAAAATGTTTGCAGAAATGCTCATACCACTTGTTTTACAAGCAGCTTAAGACTTTAAAAAAAAAACTGCCTTTGAATTGCTCCAGAAAGACTTATTTGTTCCTGTTCCACATCAGTGACTCCTCAGGAAAATGCAAGCACAGCCAATAACCTCCACAGGGGGAACATCCCTGTCTTGTGACATCCTCAGTTACAGGGCAGGAAATGTTTCTGTAAATGAAGCCATGATTTGTGTAGTGTTTTATACGTTGTCTTTCAATTATACTACAATAGTAAAGAGACCTTATCTTTCAGTCACTGAGCTGTAAGGAATCCAAACCAACCTCCCCTCCCAGATATTTGTTGACAAATACCTCAAATGTTGACAGCTCTACATCCTTCTCAATGAATCTCTCTTCAGTGTTTCATCACTAAGTTTACTGTGATGTCGATTTTAAATCCTCCTTGTTGCAACCAAAATCCATCATTTCTCATCACCTTCTCCAGGAACTCGAAAAACAAGTTATTCTCGGTAGCAGTCCTCAGTGTGTTTGAAGACTAGAACTACTCCTTCTCAGTCTTTTTATATTTAGGCTGAGCAAGTGTTGATCTCAATCTCTCCAGGTTATATTCTCTATTAATTTACAGTAGAATTCAGCTCCAGAGAATGAACCTCTATATAAGTGCCTATCTATAGTTCTATACATGGAATCCAGGTGTCTAAGATCCCAATATAGTTAACAGTCAATCAACAGGAATTTAGAGAATGATTTTATTCAGCTTAAAGCAGATATCTCCAGTGATTATTTTGCTTTCATCAGCTATAAGACCTTAGACATCTGCTTTGCCTGCAGATGCTTACACTGTAGCCACAAAAATCTTAGGAATCTAAATCAGATCTCAAATGATCTCCCTATAATTTTCATTGTTTTCCACTGAACTGGTAGACTCAAACCTCTGGGGCAGCTTCAAGCCCTCACCACTTGGCTTCTATCTCTCAATGATTGCATTCTAAGAGTTTTCCCCAAAATTAGTTATTTACACCATATGTATGTATAATAAATTATTTATAGCTCAGACAAACAATTCAGAAGACTCCTGTCCTGGCCTGAAAACATTAAATTGGCAGGAAGTTTTCAGCAAGGAATTTTTTAACGGCAGATATCCCAGGCCTAGGAATTTTTAAAAATATTAAATCTGGGGCTGGGGAGCAGTTTCAGTGCTCCACCAGCCTGAAAACAATTATAGTGGTACTGGCAATCCTCCTGACCTTTCCAGAGGGCCAGATGCATCGTGATACAAGCAGGAGGACCACACAGCTACATAGCTGTGTCCTTACCAGGGAATGTGAGAACATGCTTCAGCATCTGCTGCTGATCCAGATGGATCTTAGCCTGTCCCCCGAAAATCTTATCCCCAGATGAAGCTCTGAGGAATGTCATCACACCCTCTCTCTCCTGGGGAAGGATTTTATATGGATAGTGCCAACTACACAACCTGAGCAGCCTCCAGACTGCTGCCATCACTTCCTGTGCTGCAGGAATGCAGAGCCCTGCACAAACACACACTGAGGGGCAGACCCTGGGCAGGCACTTACAGGCAAAAAAGACTCAGCAATAACAAACAAACAGAGGAAAACCTTGCCAGGTCCAGGGTCCCCAGTCTGGGATGAGACGCATATGTAAAAAACATTCCTGCATCTCCTCACTCTCCTCACACCTTTCTTGTTCTATACACACATTAACTTGCAGGCTCCGTGGCCAGTTTACCCACTGGGACCGGTCCCAGCTCCTGGCAGCTGCACCTGTAATGGGAAAAAAAGCAAGCCAGTGCATGTTAACTGGCAGCATATTTCTGCAAGATGAGATTGGAAGTGACTTCAGCAACAGCTGCCAACTGAAGCATCCTTGACTGTAGATAAGAAAATTTCATTTTCATCTGTGCTCCCCTACAGACTGAAGCGCCTGACTGATGTTCCTAAAGAGCACCTGGAAAGCAGGTCCTGCTACAGTCCCCTGTGGGACAGGAAAGGGTAAACCACACCTTGCCTCTCCAGGTTCTTCAGAGCAAACATTTCAAACTGTGATTTTGATTCGCAGAGCTGAGGTTCAGCACCCTCCACTTCAAGCTGAAGCTCCCCTGAAGACCAGGGTGGGGAGCAGAATGAAGCCCCCATAATCCAAGGGGAAAAGCTCAGGGACCTGGTACACCACTAAAGACACACACAACTCTATGGGGCCGGATGGGATCCACCCACAGATACTGAGGGAGCTGCTGGAAGTTCTCACTGAGACACTTTCCATCACTTACCAGCAGTCCTGGCTAACTGGGGAGGTCCCAGTTGACTGGAAGCCAGCAAATGTGATGCTCATCTACAAGAAGGTCCAGAAGGAGGATCCAGGGAACTACAGACCTGTCAGCCTGACCTCAGTGTCAGGGAAGGTTATGGAGATCACCTTGAGTGCCATCACATCGCACATAAGGACAAATAGGGGCTCAGCCTCAGCCAGCAGGGGTTTAGGAAAGGCAGGTCCTGCCTGGCCAACCTTATCTCCTTCTGTGACAAGGTGATCCACTCAGTGGGAGAGGCACAGGCTGTGGATGTCTACCTGAACTACAGTAAAGCCCTCAACACTGTGTCCCACAGCATTCTCCTGGAGAAACTGGCTTCCCATGGCATGGATGGCTGTACTGTCCACTGGGTAAAAACCTCTCTGGATGGCCAGGCCAAGGGAGCGGTGGTGAATGGAGTTTATTCGAAACATCCTGGAAAGGAAAAATTAGGCAGTTTTCAAGGGTTCCAAAGTACTTTTAAAATTATTTCTTGTGGGGTTTTTTCCTTATTTTTCACCCTAAATGTATTTATTTTGAAATGGAAGCCTAGAAATGATGTTTTGTCCTGCCCAGAACAAATTGTTCCCTGGGAAAGAAAGCTCATGGCAATGGTGAAGTTACACAGGCAGTTCTTCCTGACCCTCCAGATACAACACCAGATACTTGACCTAACCCTCTGCCTGTGAAAGCCTTCCCAGCATCACGAGCTTCCTGCACAGACAGACCTGGCTGGGACATCACGTGTGGCAGCTGGAGCTGAAAGAGTCATTGATTTCATCTGCACTGAAAAGGACTCCATGCTCCACTTGCTTTTAGTGCTGCTTCTGTGCAGGAATCTTTTAGACTTGTTCTCCATTATCGCCACACATAAAAACGTATCCTGCCTTGAATTACAAATGCCAATTGTCCAGGTTTAAGAAATAACATTTTTGTATCCAGGTACCAGCTCGCTGTAAAAGATGTACAGGCATGAATCCCTCACACCCAGCTGAGACATCTCATGATTGCTCTGGTTCAACACTCTGGATATTGAGGTATGGGGCAGTCAGGGAGTTTGAATTTCATGGAGGTACTGATACTCAGAAATAAAACAGAAAAATTCGTGACCAGAGGGGAAAAGGGTTGCAAGTTTAGTCTTGACACTTGTGCAAACATCTAAAAGCCTGCAAGCCCTGTAATCCAAGCCACACAGCAAAGGCAGGAACACAGGAAGGTTTCAGGGCTCAGTGACTTTGCCACAGAAATCCTGCATCTTTCCATAGACAGAGTTGGCTCACAGTGCACCTCAGTTCTTCCACCTGTAAACTCAGAATAGAAGGACTGCTGGGCTTGTGAAATGATGCAGGGTTTATTTCACTGACCATTGAAAGATAATCTGAACACAGGAAAGTGATAATTCAAGATTCACAAAGCACCAAAACCTTTTTACCAAACCCAGATGTGACAGCAGGGAGAAGCTCTGATAAGAGAAAACCTAGACTCTTCACAAACTTTTCAAGACAACAGACACAGAATCCTTCTTGTGTGAAACCACAGGTCCAGCAGGAAATAATTGGGGTCAAACTGTTGAAGTCAATGAGTGTCATCCCACAGACAGCAAAGAGCTTTGGGTCAGGCTGTTAAGGATCAGGCACTTGAGCCAAGGAGCATCTCGTGAGCCTATGTGCTTCTCACTGAAAAACACCCCTTACATACAGCTCTGCCAACTTCTGAATTAAAAATGAGAGAATTTTTTTTTTTTTAAGCAGATATGTGCCTTCCCACTGTAGCAGGAATTCACTGTAAGGGAACCTGAAATATTCCTCTATCAGGGTGCCCAAATTTTTTCTGGAGGTTGGACAGGCAAACGAGCTCAACAAAACCCAATTGCTTACACAGAAAACCTATTCTAATCCTTTAAATATTGTCATAAGTTTGGAAAACAATAGTCATGACAGGTTGGTGATATTAAAATTACTGTTTTGGAGAGAAAACGCAAGGCTGAAATAACACATATCTTTGTCTAAGAGCTCCCTCTAGCTCATCAAATACTGCTCAGTTCCTCAGAACTATTTCTTGCACCACAGAGCAACACTGCACATATGCAGTACGGACATTACAGAAAAGTATTGCAGTACAGAGTATATGCAGTATGAAAATCCACTTCTCATCACTCCCATCGGATCGAGAACAACAATAAATACAAACCAGTAAGACATTAAGTTCAGTTTCCCAAAACTTTTGAGTTTATTTTCCTTGATGTTAAATCCAACCTGGCTTTAAAAGAGTTTTTACCCCTTCTTGCAACTCTCTCAGCATCTTCCTAAAAAAAAAAATCTCAGCTATCAATATTGTTGTGTCAATCTGTGTAACTCAGCTGACACTCGCTCTGCAGGTTCTCCAGGAGGAGACGGCAGAGCAGAAATTGCTCAATTTCCTTGAAACCACTGCAGGCAGGGCCTCTTCAAATGCACCTGGCAGCACTAGAGTTACTCTCTCTGGTTCTTCAACACCCCTGCACTGTGTTAGGCAGCAGCAGCCATGCCACCCTTCCCACTTTCTTCTCCCTGCCCTCAGGCAGGAAGTCGGTACCACAGAGATGTTGCAGTGGCTGCTGGAGGGACAGTGGAGGTGAGGGAGGAGATGGAAACAGTTGATTTTCCAGAGGGCAAAGAAGGTTACACCCCTGGAGATCATGGGGATGGGGCCACACTCCCCACACCCAGCACTTGCAAAGGTTGGACCATGCTGCTGCAAATGCTGACGGCTCATGCTGGGCCTTAATTCACCGCCAAGGACCTCAGCACAGTTTATGCAGAAAATAAACTACAGCTGCCCTGCATTGCTTTACTGAGCAATAGAGAAACTGGTTTCTCAGTCAGCTGCATCTGTCTGGGGGTGATGTCTGAACAGAGAGCTGGGGCTGGAGAGCTGTCAGAGCTGGACAGAGCTGTGATAACAACTGGGAAGGGTCCAACAATGGGAGCAGGCAGCCTCTTCCTCCTTCTGCATCATGGAGCACGGGCAGCACCATGTGGGGCCATGTTGGGGAGCGACTGGGGGTCTCTAACACCAGAAATCCACATGTAGATAGTGCCAGGTACTCCAGCCTCTGCCAGATTTCACCTTTGGCTGAGTTTCCCCAAACAGATATTGTTTCACAGAAATTATCGTGGTTGTTCTTGATTTATGAGTCTTGAATGAAGGACTGATAAAGAAAGTAGATGGAAGTAACGCTTGGAGTAAATGTCTTGAGAGAGACCTGTTCCTGCCTCCTTCCGACCCTGCACCAGCCTCAGTTCAGTATGGCTCCTCACTAGCGCAGTGAAATTGGTATCACCACAAAACTTTCATTTTTAGCTTTATGCAACCTTCCCTCAGAAATAAGTACTACCTAAAGAGAAGAAAGTCAAAACAGGAAAAGCTGAATTTATTAATAATCCCAAGCTGGATCAAGACACTTATTTTTAGTTAATAGCTCATCCTGTGTGTGAACGTGCACAGTGCCCACACTCAGGCCTTGCCTCCAAACAAAATCCTGGTTAAATACCTACTCCCAGCCAAGGAGAGCTTTTTGTACAGAATAGCAGTCAGACTTAAAGATTAACTGCAAAGAAGTTTCCTTCATCTAAACTTAATTAATGTGCATCCTTATCAGGTTTTAGAAAATTGCTGAGAAATCACAAGCTCTGCACAAAAAAAGTTTCTAGAAGTAGAAAGGTCTAGGGTTTCCTTTCTGCTAGAAAAAAGATAAAAAATTGCATTCCTATATAATCTGTAATTGTCCAATAAGTTGCAACTATCTGATTTTCTGTTAAAGGCCAAAAGGCAAGAATTCAAATGGAAATGTCTTCTATGACTATGTTCTGTACATAAAGTAATGTATCAATGCAATGAGGAAGTTAATTGGTTTCATGCTGCTTAGGGTGCACATGAAAAAAAATTCAAAGGACCCAATTGCTATCTCTAATTAGAATTTCTGAGGAGCAACATTGTAGAGATGGATTGTCAGCTTCCTCAGGCATTTCCTACTCATGCCAGCCAAATTTATGCACTCCATTTCCAATTAGTACCTTAATTCCCTTTCCATAACTAAAAAACTAGGGCTGGCTGATAGTTTATTTTAATTCACACAGTCAAAAGATCTACCAATGAGCATCTGGGCAACTGGTTAAACCACTGTGTTGCAGTGATGGCCAAACACTGCTACATGGAGTATTTCTATTAAAAAATTAAACCCACTGCAATTGTCATCTAGGACAGTACTTTTAGAACAGAAAAGAAGTAGGTAAAAATTAGCAAAAATATTTTGAAAACAAAATGGCTGTTGTAAGACATTCAAATATATGAGAAGGCTTTCATTAATATCTCTGCTTTACTAATAGAGTCTTCTGGAAATCTGTGCTGGATCTGGTTATGCAGTACAATTTCCTTTTTCTGCATTGAATCCACACTGGAGGCCGTCAAGTCAAGCACCACAGAAGGGCAAACTGATCTATGGAAGATGCCCCTACCCACTGCACGGGGCTTGGAAAAAATGACCTTTAAAGATACCAACCCAAACCATTCTATGATTCTATGGTCAGGTGTCCTTCCTGAGTACCAAACTATAAAAAAGTCAAACTTATAAAAAAGCAAGAAATTAGAAACTATCTTACACAAATTCACACTCACTGTGGTTTTTCTTTCCTCCCACTCCTTCCCTGAACAGCCCAGCAAAGCAAACAGGAAACTCTTGCCACTCAGCAGCTTTCCCAAAGTTAACTGGTTTTATTGAAAGCCAGAGGGGTTCCTAGAAGGGGCAGCACAATTCTGACGGTAATGGAGACCTTTCCCGGGACAGAAGGCCCCTTGGGCTGGGACCTGGATGCTAATGAGGTGTTAGGTGAGTGTGGTTTATGGGGTGACAAGTAGCACAGCGTTACTGTAAGCACACAACAACAGAGGGGTTCAACACAGGGGCCAGCGTGTTCTGTCTGTGGCAAAACTGACAGACCCCAGGGCAGGTGTAAATAAGAGCTGTTGGCTGCTACACCGCAGGCAGAGCTAAAACATGTTGTTCTACAGATGTATTGAGCTATTTCTCTGCTCATTTGGTGCTGCTCGCTGCAAAATGTCTTGGCCTTGGAATTCTGAATTTTTCTAAACTCAGTTTTCTGCAAAAAAGCACAACACACCACCCTGCTACCTCTAACCACTTACTGAAGGGTTTTTTTACTAGATGTGTTCTAACCAAAGACATAAATGTTAATTATAGGAGACAAGAGCTATGCAGTCACTCCTGTGGCTGGGAAAAGCTGCAGTGGGCTATGTGCTCTGTGACATTTCTATACATAGAGTGTTATTGTATATGCGACCTAAATGGGATGTGAACTGTAGCTATGCATCAAACATTGGGTTGTGTTCCAGCTCTTCGTGATTGCACTGGCCAGAAGCTGCTAATTAACACCTGCCAGGTTCAGGATTCTACACAGGCAGCAGAGACGAACTGAGAGCACTCTTTCCCAGACAACCTGCAAGATCCCCTCGGAAACTGAATCCTCCTATCTCACCACTGCTCCTAAACCGTGCTCTTCTGAAGATGACAAAACCAGAAGATGAGGACCAAGCAGCCCTCCCAGACACTGTTTAAATCACCACTGAACATTATATTCTGTATTTGATCTCTAATGGGGCAGAGAGCACTGGACAATGACAGGTGGAATCATTACTGAGAGTTGGGGATCCTGCTAGGACTGATGAGAGACATATTTTGACTGTATAAAGGCATATAAAAACGGCAACATCTGTCCATCAGATTCCCAATTATCGACATTTCCTGAAAGCTCTGCTCTGCTGACTCCCACTCACTTCTGAAATGGAGACAGCAAACCAAGTCCAGGACCTTGGGCTGCCTCCACATTTCCATCAAGTGCCCCAGGTTAAATTTCAGCAAAGATCACTGAGGTGTATGACAGCTTTTTTTTACCATCTTCAGAATCCCTGAAAAAGTGTACCTATTAATACCTGGACATTTCACTCTTCTGAGAAGTATTACCGAAGTATCCTTTCAAAAGAAATTGTTACAGCATACAGGGATTCCTAATTCAACTCAGGCAGAGCTGTAGCAGAATTAAGCACTATGAGACATTAAACAGAAATGACCTTGGGAAAAAAATGGTTGGCAATATACCAGAAGCACTCTACTTACACAAAAATCAGAGTAATGAAGGAAGTTGCTGTTCAGTATCTACGACTCTGCACCTTGTAGGCTAACTACAGTGGTGCCATTCCATTTACTTATACAAACGTTAGGCGAGGAATAATAAATTTGCATCAATTAAAATGTCATGCAATGAACTGGCCAAAAGCTTGGAATTTTTTTAAATTATCAAGTGTAATGACAGGATCCTAATACTACAAGTAGGACTTAAAACTGACTAGAAAGCGGGAGCCAACAGGTTAACGCAGACTGTTCATGATGGTAGTGGTGGATGGCTGTTGGGAAATTCTTCATACGAAATTTTTCCATCAAAATAAGGAAAACCAAATGTTTTCATGTTCTTATCCCAGTTAAGCACAACAATGAGTAAATCAGCTTTTTAAAAGCATTTGAACTTTTTGCAACTTCCCTAGAGAAAATTATAGAGCAATAAACACACTTTTCCTATGGAAAAATCTCCCCCTACATTATGAACCTGCACGGCAGCTCATGTTCTTGCTGAGGAGCACCAGAAGTACTGCAGTAATCAGCAGGACACAAGGTAGCGCTATGATAAACCTAGCAATCTCCAATAGAAGATGGACACGGAATTGGACCCAGCAGGCACAGAGAGCTGTGGAGCAAAGGCATGCAAAGAAAACAGCACCAGGTGCCCATAGGCTTTAGATTAAAGTTCAGTACAACCCTCCTCCCCATCCTTCTGTGCCTCACAACCCCTTTTGTTCAAGTCAGCAGAATCCAGACTCATGCAGCCATTTGGAGTGAATTAACTCTGATTTTGACTCCCTAAGAAAGCTCTTACAGTTACACCTGACGATTGTAACAGCTTGACTAACAGAATTACACTGTGCTCCCAAGCAAGAGGATAAACTGAAACACCCTCCCCAGTAGTAGTGAGGGACAGGACATCTTGTTTTCAGCCACTGTTATTGCTCTTCTATTTTCAGGTTGGAGAAAACAAATTGCTTGATCCTGGCTGCTACCTTCTCTCCAATGCATGCTTTCCATAGGTGACTCCTTCCCAAACAACCCAGGCCTTGATGCCAGAACATCTATTGTCAAGATCCTTCCCAGCCAAGGAGGTAAGGGACATTTGCCTCTGCATGCTGGCTGGTGTCTCACAAACTTTGCTCTAAAGCTGCCAACAAATAAACAAATAAATGAACATTATTCAGGAGCATTCACTCATGAAATATTGGTCTGCTTCAACCACTGACATCCCATAACCACTGTATACATTCAAAAGACACCATTACAGCACATGGGAAATCCATGTGATGGATTTCCAGATGTAGAAATTGGTGTTGTCCTGAAAAGCAACACTATAGTTCAAAAGGACCAACAGTTGAGCTGCTCATGCTGCTTCTGTCAGTGATTCAGGAAGAGTCAGCACAGAGCTGCTGCACTTTCCCTGGTGTGTTCACAGGGAAAATTTTCCTGCAAAGAACCTAAAGGCCCTGTGATGTGCTCAGCACTCCCAATCAGTGCAGCAGAAAGACAGAGTGTGGGTAGCCCAGCAAATCACCCATCTGTAAACAATTTAATTAAAAGGCTATCCTCAGAGTAATGTGCTAGGAAAATGGCAGCCCAGAGCAAGAGAATATTGATAGCCCTGTGTGTGAGCAAGGAAAATGCTCCAGTCTTGGATCGGAGAGGAACCTTTGATACTTTACCACCACCACTGACCCTTTTTACTTCCTATAGCAAGTCATTTACTGTCCTCTGCTTTTGTTTCTCCAGCTGTGAAGAGGCCATCAAAATTTAGTCACCTTGCACAGTTCTTGACTTTAAAAAGAAAAATGTAAGTGCAGGGTGTCATTCCTGTGACACGGAATTTGTTCTCTGCTATGAGCCTGCCCTTTTTAACCTCACAATTCGTGATGTGGCTTGAAGAGCAGGTAGAACGGTACAAATAATTGTAGGTAACAGCACCTGCTTTTTCCTTCTTTGGAGTAATTCTTAATGGGTTAACTTACCTTCACCAGCCAAATCCTGTCTTTGTGATGAGGGACTTCGGGTGCACCTCAAAATTTTCAGGCAGTTGACACACAGTGTCTGATGTCAAAGGCAATTGCTGTTGTTCACTGCAGAGGAGCAAACCTGGCTGAAACAACAGGACACTTGACAGTAATTTTCAGTGTGCAAGACAAATAGCTGGATCCTGTGCAGCTGAATGGCTGGAATGATAGATGGGCACTGTATAATAACAGCCATCACACAGCAGCTGAGAGCAGGGAACAGAAGCACCGCATTCTGTTTTACAGCACCAATGAAAACACCACCAAGCTGGACTTGTCCAAATGTCCTGAACAGCAAGTGCTAGACTGACCACAGTGATGCTTCAGACTGGCTAAAAGGGACTTTTTGAACTGCTGGCCAGTGGATTGGGCACTCTTTATATGTTTAAAATTTATATGAAGGCAATGCTTGTGACTTCCAAGTTCTTTACTTCTCCTGCTACATCAACAACAAACAGATCACACAGGGACTTTAGCCCATGCCACAGGAACTACGGCACAGCTTTTTTACCAGGACTCTTAGCACCACATCACCTTTGTGTAAGGACAAGAGAAGGACCACTGAGCTGGGTATTGTTCATTCAAAGCCCTGCCAATACTTGTCACATTCCTCATCAATACCACAGGTAACCAGAGATGTCCAAAAGAGCAAGCAGCTGTTTAAAAGGCTGCATGCAGCAAAGCCATGGTGTGGCTGTCTCAGGTCTTGTAATTCCCATCAAGATTATCATAAAAACAAAAGATCAGGTTCAAGGTAACAGCATCCCTTTGGCACCTCCCATCTTAACATCCATTGAGCAAACACTGATGGAACAGGCTCCACTGGCTGCCCTCCTTCCCCCCAGGGAGTGGTCAGGCTTTAGTCCCCACCTTCTTTCAGCGTGCTCACAGCTTAACACATTGCTCCCCTCCTCCTCATCTGTCTGCTTCTTCTTAGAAGCTCTAATTCATGGTTTGGAAAAGGTTAAAGCGATCCCAAATGATATGAAATGAATCCATAAAGCTATTTAGGAGTTTGTTCTTTGCTTTGAGTGGCAAGAAATGCAGACCCAGAAACAGGAATTACAGTCACTGATGAACTAACAGTTGCCTTTAGGATAAGAAGGCTGAATCCCTGAGTCTGAACTCCCTATTACTGAACTCTGAAGCCATAATAAATGCCTTGTTTGATGTCCCCAGCCCTCGATAAATCCCAATATAGCAAGTCATCGCAGCCCTGTTTGTTAGAAGGAAGAGATGCTGACAGCTCAGTGAAGATAAGAAGCAAAATAACATTAAAAACAGATTCATGAAACACAAATATGGAAGGACCCAAGAATAGCTACAGTCCAGGAGTGAAATGATTTCAAAGACATCAAAAGAAGATCTTTAAACATAAGCAGTACTGTCACAAACAACTGCAACAATGTGAAATGAACCTTCTCTGCTCTGACACTGCACATCAACCCCGGGCCTTTGAAAAGATGTAATATTCACACTCACACAAATTACATCGGGCAGCTAAAGTACAGCATCACAAAGTACCACTGAATAATGAAGAAAGGATGCATGGAAAGAATAAACACTCACAGTTTATCTGATCGTGATAGTTACACTCAATTTAGTGCTACTGCCAGCTGGTAATTGGTAAATGGATGTCTGAATGGACTCAAAATTCAGGGCAGCATGAAAACATTACCAGAAATTTCATTAGGAAATGCAGGTTCTTTCCCTGCTTCTAGAAGTAAACAGCTTTTCTCAGTCTTTCAGAGATTTTAGTCCTAACCTAATCCTCTCAGGACTCAGAAAAAGCCTGCTGTTTCTGAAGGGTTAGCAAATGTCTGTCCTTGTCAGAGACTGGATATACCACCAGAAAATTTAAGCCCAAGCTTGTGACACAGATTTGAGTTGAAGAAAACTCTTCTCACCCAGTTTCAGCTGCATGTCTTGATCTCACTGCATGGAAAGAAACAGGCAATGCCATGGAGTCGTTCCCCTGACCCATTTCAGACCTGTGTGAATTGCACTCAGCAGCACACACTTCCCTCCCCAGATTACAAAGGGAGCCAAAACTGATGAGCTCAGGTTCAGGTATCTGAGAATCATAAAGCGGAACAGATGAACTCTGTCCTAAAACACAGCACGTCATCTCAGGATTATAACCCTGTTTTCTCAGCACTCAACAGTGAGTTACCTGAATATTCGCTGACAGAAGAGCTGACATCTTCAGCAGGAGGAAAAATTGTAAATTTTTCATAATACCCCCTGCTTCCAGGAGGATTTGCTCACTTCTAGCTCCACTCTGCTGCCCTTCACAGAACTGAAAAACCTGACAGAATGGTCATAAGACCAAAAACCAGAGAGATCTAGAGCAAGAGATGCTCGTGTTGAGCAGTTGTGCCAGGCTGCCATATGTTTGCCTTCCTAGTCAGCACTCACCATTCCCATGATGATATCAGAGATTATCTGGATTGAAGAAAATTAGTATCTGTTGTTAATTACTGCGGTGGAGGCCTGGTAGAGTACTGAGTGCATCTCTGGCAGTACACAATATCGGTCAAAACATTAGATTTATTGGAGCTCACAAAACCAAAATAGCACTTTGACCAAACTTTTGAGAGGATTCATATGAAATGAAAACTTATTTAAAAAACAAAAAAAAAAAGTGGAGAAATCCTGAAAGCACTTTCCTGTATTCCAAAAGGAAAGGAAAATCCCAACCAGAGCCAATCATAGCAAAAGTGCAGCTTAATCATCATATGATGTGTAATACTTTTATTAGCATCATTTGGAAAAGAACAATTTCAGTTTGGGGACTGAAATACTTTATTTTCCTCACAAAAAACCACGATGCCTGTCATGAAAAAGTGCTTTATCAAAACTGGTTTTTGGACTAACCTACTCTGGCTGAGAAAATGCTGAGCAGCCCATCGTGAATCCTTCCTTTAAACAAAAAACAAAGCCAAACAAAACCAAACAACCCAAACCAAACCCAAAAAACCCAACCAAACAAAAACCAGCAAAAATATTAGAGTTTAATTTAGGGTATCTGGTTCGAGAGACAGCTGCCTTTAGAAGCTACAGAACCATCCCTCAGAATGGGGGAGAAATCCCAAACAAGGAGCACCGACACCCAGGACATGGTCAGCAAGTACCTGAATGGTCTCAGGGAGCTGCTGATCTGCCTGATCATTTCTGGTGGTGGCTGAAACAGGTAAAAAGTGGCTGCAAAGAGGCAGCTCCTCTTCCACATAATTTATTATTCAAGTGTAAAAGTTTAATGTACCTATTTGAACAACTAAAGTGTGCTCTCTAGAGCAGAATTTTCCTTTTGTCTCTGAAGACACAATGCCTCATGAATCACTAAGTGCTACAGCCAGGACCCAAACATGCATTTAATTACAAGTTGCTTGTTGCTCTGTACACACTCAGGAGCAAGAAATAGCTTTATTATTATAATAGACACAATTCAAGAAAGGTGAAGTCAGGAACCTCACACAAAACTCACTGGGTTTCTGGGACAGATCTGCTCACAGGTGGAAGCCTAATATGTTTAAGGGTGGCTGATCTTTAATTTCTGTAATATTTTTGCAGTGCTGCTATAAAAACCTGCGGCACAAATCGTGATTGGAACAAGCAGACCTTCCCTTCAGAAAAAACTGAGCTGCAATTTACTTCATTTAGTGTTTCAGGTGTTTATATCTTTGCAGTCTAACCAAGCTGTTGCCCAGTTACATTCAGCACCAGGGGAGGAAAGGGGAATTAATTTCACTGTTACCTTCAGTTATTAAGATTTTTAGAGTACTCATGACCCAGGGTCTCCAACTCACTGGATGGATTTAAATTACTATTCTGTGAAAGATTTGCTTTCTTTGGCTTTAATTACGAGCATACAGCCTAACCTGTGAAAAAGAAAGCAATGCTTGGCTTTGATAAGAATGACACCACTAAACTTGTCATCTGCTGATATTAACAATTTATTTTTTCACTGCTCTTCTGCTGCTACACAAACCACAATAGCAACTGCATCTAGCAGTATCATTTAACTCTGCTTTACTATTTCATTAAGTTGGACCTATTTGAGAAGGCATAGGTTCAAAAGACTGCATCTTGCCAAATACTGAGAATTGTATCCCCTGTTTTCAAAAATTACTATTTGTAGCAGAGTCGCCCAAAAAGTCTTCCCCTTTCCACTGAAAAGTCACATTTTGTCACAGCTGATCCTTTTTGTTAATTTAATCATTTAATCAAAGCATCCATGCCAACGTCTTAGGACCAAGACAGAAGAAAACCGTGTCAGAGGGAACAGGGAAATACCATACAGAGACAGAACGACAAAGGAGAATTTTTACTACAGTTTCAAAGCAGTTTCTGCTTGAAGAGAAAGACAGAAGAGCTTTAATGTTCATGCCATGCACACAGCAGGCTGGCTCCAGCTGCCAGGCCTTATTTGTGGCAATGCTCCAGAACAAATTGTTCGATTGATAGTTCCGTAAAGCCATCCGGAGAAATGTGGAAGTCGGGCAGGGTGGTTCTTCCTTTCTGACACGTTCCCATCAGGAGGAAAGATTCTCAAAAACAAGTTAGATGCCAGATACATCTCTGTAATGAGAGCTTTACCGAGGTTACACGATGGTAACTCATGCAAAACAGTGAAACTAAAAGACGTAGGAAAAAATCCTGTTAACCATGAAAAACTGCAAAAGCTGCAAAAAGTTAGGAGTATAAGCTGACCTCTATTGTTACATATGTACAACTTACACATTTAAATCTTATTCTGACATTAAGAACAATGTCTTAAAAACTATTTTTTTATTAAAACAAACTGAAGAGTCTTTCTTCATCATTGTTATCTGACAGTCCAAGGTTCACATTTCTTCAGCAACTATAGTAAAGGCACTCTCCTGAAACATAAATCAGATTCATGTAAAAACCAGCATGACAAAAATATGGGGTCATAAGAAAAGAAAACATCCTGTTTGAAATATTTAGCATCACTCTGCTACTCAAAAAACACAGGTTTGATTTACGCTGGTAAATTAAACAGTGCCAAGGAACATTCCCAGGTGCTGGAGTGCCATCAACTACACTGTTAAATTGTAATCATGATCCACAGCACCATTTTGGCCATGGCCAACTGTCAGTGAGCCAAGTGAGGGCAAAGCTCAGCTCAGGAATTAACATAGTGCACAGACCAGCCCATAAAGCAGCCCAGATGTGGTCACTTCACTGGCACAGTCAGGGGAGTTGAGTAAGAACAGGCTGCTTCATGCAAGTGGGTCTCAGTGCCAAAGAAGGGCTTCGAGCACGTTTAGTTTACAAGCATCGCTTCAACCACTCACAACTGACATGGGAAACAAGATGATGCATTTCAAAATTAATATAAGGTTTGATACTTTCCTTCAGGAGAGTCGTCTAAGTTCACAAAGTTAAACACCACTTAAGTTTATGCGTTGTAATTTAGCAGAAAGTAGAATAAGCTTTCCAACCAACAGTTCAGCACTCTTCTGCTACTCCAAAGACAGTCCTTGGTTACATTCTCATCCATTTCAAATAGCATCAGCACTGGTTTATCCTCATTACAATAAAACAACTGCAGTTCTTCAGAGAAGTGTTGATTGCAGAGGTTCTTGGAGTACATAATTTCCAGATATACAGAAATAAAATGTTTACATCCTACTCCCTCAGTAATATGTAACAATATATCATGAAAGTTCCCACCTCCATTCCACAGCAATGGCCAATCCACAGCTTTTTGCTGAGGTGTTGAAGGAAGAGTGCAAAAGAGGAGTTCAACAGTGCAAGGTTGGCTACTGAAGCTTGTCTGCTTTCACTTCCTTAATACTTCAATTTCAGGGTTGCCTACTCAAGATCTGAGCTACTCTGACCAGTCCCTGCATGATAAGCTCAGGGTGAGGGAAGGAAACAAGCATAACATAACACAAAACATTCTACTGGACTGTATACTTTAATAGCATTCCCCATGAGAGGTCACCAGCTCCTTAAAGCCAGTGAGTTGTGAACAGCATATCCATGAACTGCACGTTACAGGAAAACTGCCTGTAATCCCCCTATTAATCCTTGGCATCAGGGCACACACAGTGTAATTACAGACCGCAGCAGAATAATTTGAAAACTTTATTCCACAGGGCCATAATTAGATCCTGGCTGTAATCCTTTAATTGCCAATATCATCTAGTGCATTACAGACATACCACACAACTACACCAGCAAATGTGCTAAGAAGTTGTGCAAGAGCCAGAGCAAAGGCAACAGCAGAGCCAGGGATGCAGGCTGTTAAACAAGGAACAACTAATAAACATCAGAATATACAGTCTAGAAACACCAGGATTTCTACTCTCACTTTGCAGATTTGTTACATCAGTAGTTGGTATTCAACAGCACCTGACTGGGTGCACAAGTCAGGACTATTGAAAAAAATCTGTCATAAATTGCCAATTATGTCACTCGACCACCAAAAAAAGGGCAGAAATAGATTTCTAGCAATTCTTTAGAAAGAAGTTATGAGGACTTACACTGCAGTCGATGCTGACCCAGTCCAAAATGGAGTGAAACCACAACAGACCATACACACAAGACAGCGCACACCCCGCTGTCAGTTCTGTGCTCCTCTGTGGGCCAGGGAGGTGCCCACCACCTCAGCAACACATCTTCAACTGTGTTTTAACTAATTCTTATTGGAACTAACCCAAATACACCCTGCATGCAACTGCAGATTACCAGCAGCAACAGAATTACAAGCAATACAGGTTTACATTAAAAATATATTTCTCCTTCATACCACCTGCCAAAGGCAGTGAACAATTTTCCCTTTGTAAAAGTGGCTGCAACTCTTGTCATTACCCCACAGGGTGCTGGAAAAAACAACAGCACAGCAAACTGATGAAAAATTGCTTGAGAGGAACACGGCCTCCCAGTTAAACCACTCTGCTCCTTTACTTACTGACAGGAACACACATAACAGGGCACCACTCCTTTAAGTGCATCACAAACTCAAGATATATGGTGGAAATCATTCTCATAAATACCCTCTGTTTACTGACTTTTCGAATCCACATCCACTCATTTTGTTTCCTATGCAGAGAAACATCTCCCCTGACTGGCAGCTCTGTCACCTCCTTGCCCAGATTAAACTGGAAGATAAACTGAAAATGAGATTCAATTAATGATTTCCATATATTCAATAATAACACAAGGTACCATGTTTGTTGGGAAATGTAAAGTCTTTAATTTTAGAATAGGCTAAGCAATTAGGAAGATGTAACAGGTTCCTGGAATCAGAAGCAAAGCAGCATCCAACCTCAAGCTAAGTCTAAGAAAGAAACAATTACTAACAATATTCACCAGCTGAACTCAAGAGGACTTAAAGGGAAATAGCACTAGAAAAGCAGGAGAGGTGACAGGAAGCTTGATTATTTACAGGTACTTCTACAAACCCCATGCCTCTCCCCAGTATGACAGGCTTTTATTGTAATATATTGGTAAAAAATTAATATCTCATTTAAACCCCTAAAAGAGTTACAAAATTCTCCTTCTTCTTCTCCAGTTTCACTCGACGGAAAGTGGAAAAATAATCCAAATGTCCAGATTTAGCTTGACCTCTACTTCAACAATAGCTGAAGGCAGCAGATGGGTTCTCAGGCTCCTCCAGAGCCTTCTACCTGCCCGGCAGGAGAGAGCTGCAAGGCACAAATGCCACTTCTACAAGCACTGCTTAGAGTGGACAAAACCTCCTTCTTGAGCAATGTGACAAAGAGCAAGTAGAGCCGAGAAAGCTGCTGAGAGCTCTGTGCTGTGGGATCACACCACGGCAGCTCCGTGTGCCCCCGGGCACCCGGGAACAGCTGTGCCAGCTCACCCTCACCCTGCACCAGGGAAAGCTGCAGCTCGCAGGAGCTAATCTTCCATAAAAACAGGCAGAAGCGTAGCTAACACGTAACAGGCTGGCACAGCGAGACCAAAGCGGTGGACACGCAAGCAGGACCACACAAGCTGTTAATTTAAACAACATCAAGGTAAAAATCCTCAGGTTGTTCGGAAGCCAAAGCAGCAAAGCAGCATCCTTCAGCACTCTTCTTGGGTGTAGTGCAGGGAACTGCAGCAGCCCCTCCTGAGCTCCCTCAGCCACACTGCTTCAGTGTGTTCCACCCACAGTGCCCACAGACCAAAATCAGGCTTGGTTTTTTTTTTTTCCCCCTCAAACTCTGAGCCTTTAAGAATTAGATGCAACATCTGTGCATCACGTCATAGAATTTTATTAACTGAATGGAAAAAGCACTGCCAAAGGATGAGTGAACCAACTTCTTTTAGATGCATACATGCTAGGATGAGATGACCTGTCCTCAGAATGTAATTATGCTACTTTTGAAGCCCGAGTGATCATGTCAGACATCTACATCTAAGGATTTGTCACATATGTCAAGAACAGACACACTGGGTGCTAAGGTAGTGTCTAAGAGGCAGTCCCCAGGAAAAGGTCAGAAAAAGGCACACAGAAATGAAGTGACCTGCCTGAAGTGATGCAACATGGGCAAGACACGGCAAGTGGCTGTAATAAATGGAAAAGAATACAGAGTATTACAGGATCAATAATGCCAAAGAGAAATCTTTTCCACTGACTTTGGATCAGGCTCTGGGTATTGACAAAGGAATCATCAGAGGTGAAGTAGCAAGAACAAAAGTGACCACAAAAGCAAGACATGAATACATACCCTTTTGAGTTGTTCTTCCATCACATATGTTTAGCCCGCAGAAAAGAAACCTAAGAAGCTGGAAAGTTAAACAGACACTCCCGTTCACTACTTCGTGTTTTTCTCTACCTTTTGCAAAATGCTCTTGCTAGAGACCAGTGTATGAAAGTGAGGTAAGTGGCTATTTCACAGTTTTACCTGAGCTTTCATTCTCTGCAACTATCTGAAGGCACCACACAGCACTTCTTAGTATAAAGCAACACACTTTCCAATTAGGCTGGAGGCTGCATATCTCTGCTAAGTATCCCTGGTGGTTTTTAATAAGGTTTTTGCTTGTTCCATCTCCAACACTTGTTTGACACAACAGCAATTTTTCCACATGAGAGAGAACCCAGCGATCACAAAGAATGAATTGTTTACAGAAAGATCAGTACTCCAGTACACGTCAAGACTTCACTAATTGTAGTTAATTGAAAGTACCACACAACATATGCACAATGCTCTTCAGGTTCATAAAAGCTTCAAGTGTTTTTAAATACTACTGAAAAAAAAAGGGAAAGGCTCAGAAGATTGTTAGCAGGAAACAATACCTTCCAGTTCTAGAGCACTGACTGAAATCGAGTCAAAGTTAATCAAAGGTAGAACACACCATGTGCTAATCGGCTGAGGGGGGGCAGGTAATCCCTTTTTCTAAAGGGCACACAGTATCATAAACCTTCAACAAAGCCAAAAGCCCCAGTTACAGCTATGCAGACCAGGCTGAACTTCTTGCTGCAGTTTAGCTTACCTGTGCTCTGCCTCCACGTAGTCCCTCCACCTAAGCCATGCTGTTGATCTAAACCTTCAGAGAGCTTTTCAATAGATCTTCAAGGCATTCTACAATACAATTAAAAAAACCCAAACAAACCTGAGGAACCAACTTCACAAGACTCATTTAGAAAGCAGCAGCAAAGCTTGAGACCAATTTAAGTCCAGGTTCATTGTTCTATACATAAACTCGCAGTTTCACCAAGCACAACAAAGCACTCTTAACAGATCATTGAGTTCAGGAAAACAGGGGTGGGATGGAGTTGCCTGCAAGGTCTACACTTCAAATCATCTCACAGAAGTGTCCTGTGATCACCAGGGACAAAGCAGGATCACAACCCCTTCAACAATAGCTGTAAGAGCAGCAAACCTTCACCCTTCACCAGGCTCCAGAAATGTATTATGTTTAGAGAGAGCATTCCTTAGGAAACCATGCTGATGTGTAAGTCCCTGGAATTGCTGGCCCTCCTGGTTGAAGTCTTGGGTTCAATTCCTTCCTCTATCCAAAAGGATTCAAAGCCAATCCACGTGCTCCTTCTTAAGTCAGCACCCAAAACACAAGGTGAGGGGATCACTTTCAGTGTCATTGTGGCTATTCATTAACTATTTGCAAGAAATCCATAAAATGAAATGAAAAGGCAAGCTTACTTGCCCTGAAGCTCAAATTATCCCAACAGCAGAAAGACAGAGAGTAACTCACATTTACATTGGTCCCCTGACAAATCTCACCTTGGATTTTTTTCAGCTCAACAACTATTTTTAAATCACATGGTCTGTAGCAGGTAGATGCGTAGCAGGTAAGTCAGCCTTCCAAACAGTTGAAGAACAGGGAAATTCAGCTTCAGATCCTTCAAACATCCTGAACATTCTTACTATCTGTATCTTTTCATGAAGAGCGAACATGAGCACATTTCCTCATCTGTTTTCAATGCAAGTCTTGTGCACTTTCTGAAAGCTTTTTTTTTCCCCAACACAAAATGGGTGCCCATGCCTTATGTCAGAAGTTTTTTCGCAAAAAATTACCCACCTCCTGCAAACTTCAAGATGCCTTAATGCCTAGCTAGAGCTGCCTGCAAGCCACATGTAACCTCCCATGCTATTTGCCCAGCATTCCGTGTTTTGTAGCAGTGTATGAGTGTGCTGGTGCCTCAGCAACCACCTTCCCAGTGCACCAAATGTGTGATTCTTCCTCCGAAACCTGACTCCAGCCACGCTGTGCTCACGGCTCTGGATTCTGCTGTACAGGCCAAAATCCTAAGCAGGCAGCAGTGCAGCGACAAGCTTGAAATGTAGATTTAAACACAGACAAGCTGATGTAGCAGTGGAACAAGCTGAAACAGTACACACTGTAACAGAATATCCATTTCTTAGTGAGAGGATTGAGCAAATTATGCTTTAATGCTTTTCCCCTGAGTGCTGAGCTTTAAGTTCAAAAGCATTCAGAAGCAGGCTTGAGTCCTGCAGTCCCATTTTGTTTCATTTCTAATTTATGCTGAACCAATAATTGCTTGGTCTCAATCTCTCTATGCCAGCTAAAATCAAATCGATTTGTCTTATAAAATTCTTACTGGGCTACACAACCTGTACAAAACCTGTGCTAACAAAGATAGGATAAATATCAGCAAGGACAAGGCAAGTAGGATTTCCTACTCTGTTAGATTTAAACCACAGAAGAACAAAAGCTCTGTCCATAACACAAGAACATGTACCCATAACACAGTAGTTAAGCCCTGGAAGAGCTTGCCCAGGTGTCCAGGAACCTCCATTCACAGAAACTTGACCGGCCCTGAGCAAACAGAGAGGATTTTAAAGTGAGCCCTGCACTAAACGAGAGTCTGGACCAGAAATCTTCAGAGGTCCCTTCACATTCAGTCTATGTGATCCCACATACACTAACATACAAAAACGCAAAGCCAACCTCATGAGATGAAATGGGGGAGTAAATCAGGACTACCACAAACATTCATAAAGATGTTAACAACTTTTATTTCACTGGTGCAAGGCCCGTGTGTCATCCACCACTCACCAACAGCAAAACAAAACATCATCTCCTAAAAAACAGTTTCAGAAAATTCAAAACAAAGGAACAGTAGCTATAATAAACTTCTTACAATACTGTAAATCACTTTGTATCACCCAAACATGAACAGATCAGTTTCTATCATACATGGCTTATTTTTTCCCCCCAAAAAAACACATCAGCACAACTCCAATACATGCCTCACACCTGGAAATGTGTAACACCACTCCATGACATTGATAGCTGTTCGTGCTTAGAACTAGTCACCCTACCAATATCATAAAATACAAAATGATATGAAAACCTACATTTACAAAGTACTGTCCCAATCCTGCAATCTAATTCCACTTGGGTAGGTACTTGTATCCATTCCAACTCCCCTAAAGGCAATGTGGTATTTAGTGCTCCATTGCTAAAGGTTTGATTGCAAACTCAGGGCACAAGCGGGAAAGGTTTAGATCTTTCCACAAGCAGTAAAACACTGCCTTATTCTTCTAGATTCAGTTTCAGTAGTATTTGCACAACCTCCTAAACCGAGACTTACCTATTTTCAATTACCTCACATTTAGGAAGAAAGAAGGAAAGGCTCTGAGTAGTCAGCAGAGAAATGGCTTGTACTGAAATGACTTGGGGCTGTAAGCTGTGCTTTAGTGCACAATGGTGATCCAAATGCCTCAGAGTTAACCACATCCTGCTTCAGTATTTACAGTATCTGCTGCCTTCCTCTGCACTGCATGAGCTTCTTCACCAGCACAGTATCAGAGATCTTATTCCACTGGATGAGCATTATGACATGACTCCAAAAACGGGATTATGACGACAAATACTAGGGCCATACTCTTCATAGTCCTTCTTGGTGTGACATACTTGGAAAAACTCCGGCTATAAAAATATAAAACAAATCCCCCCAAAGGCATAAGAACATAATAAGTAGAAAAAGCCCAACAAATAAAGTAACATCTTGGCATTTCCGTAGATTGCAGCTTTACGACATGGTATTACATTTGAAATACAATAAAATAAGAAATATTAGGAGATGAATACAACTAATCGAGAGAAGTTTGTCTGGTCATAAGGCTGCTTTTAAACACAGCAGTAAGAAATCCCACTGGGCAGACAGCAATTGCTCCCATTTTCCTGTATTTGCTTCTCTCTTGCATTAAAGACCATTGATTTGGATTCTATATTCCTGAAGTTCTAATTAATCTCTAGTGCTGACTTCAGGAATAAAGGCACTATATTGGAACTATCATAGCAAAACTACTTCAGAATTATGTCAACTCATGATATCCTTACTCCAGTAAAGCTCTCATTTGCCCTGTACAAATTTTACTGAGATAAAACGTGGGTAAGGATTCCAGAATGTGACTCAGTTCAGGCTGTCACAACGAAAAAGTTTAAAACTTAGTACTCAGATCAAATACACCCAGAATTCAACATGCAATAAAAATTAAAAACAACTTTCATAAAGACTTACTGTTGAAGCCAGCATGGAACCTCCAAACCAAACTGCGTAACGCTGCATGTGATGTGTTATCACTTGAACTTCCACTGGTTTGGGCTAAGGAAAACAGTTCATATTTAGTTGGTTTTTGAACTTAACACAGTCAGAACCAGACACCTTCAACCCTTCATTCGCATCACTACCACACTCATTACTCAGATATGTTCCCCCTAGGAGACCAAGTCATAAAGCTCTTCATGTTAGCTGTGATGAAGGACACAAAGATAAATCCCTCTCGGCTACTGCTCACACATCTCCTAGAAGGAAAACCAGAATTGCTCACAGTAATTTTAAGATTCCTATGAAGAGATGTCATACACTGCAAGGCTAACACTGCATTTAACAACACATAAACATATCCTACTGACTTTACAATTTATTTTCACTAGTGAGGTGAAAACTTTGAACTTGATTACTGTCACTAATCATGCAATTATTGCACTTGAAACGCTCACTTACTTTTATCCGACCACCACTGAGTTCCTCACTAAGCCGCAATCTCGCATCCACCACTCTCTTCAAATCCCTCTGCAGTCGTCGTCCAAAGTCCCTGAACATCGTGGATCCTCCTGAGAGGACCACATTCTGTGCAGAAATTAAAGAGGCATTCTGTAAATCCATCTTCAAGCAAGTTTCCCAACAGCCAACACTGCAGAGGTGACTATTTGCATCTCAGCATCATTATGAAGCTGACAAGGAGGGCAGAACACCATAAGCACCCTCCAACTCACAGGAGGTTCGTGGCTCCCCAACTCTTCTCCTTTAAATACATTTATGTAGAATGGGTTATTACAAAAGAGGATTCCATTAAAACCATGAGCTATTACCCCACATGTGCAGAGCAGCACAAATAAAGACACTACATCAAGAAGTTTCTCTGGGGATGTTCACAGTAAGCAGTTTTAACCTGACCCTAAATAAGGCTCAAGCCTCATCATATTACATATCTTTCCAAAAGCTACAAAATTATCTAGAACTTGATTTTTTATGTTTTTATTTCCAGAGTTCTTCAAAAAGGCACCACACCTTCACAGAGAACTGCAGCACAGAGGAAGGTACAATGCCTCTTCCTTTGCTTGTCTAGTATTACTTAGTTATCAGAGCAGAACCAAATGCCTCTCAGCCTGGACTTGTACCTGAATTCCAAACAGACATTTTAGAATTTCCCATCTCTAATCCTGGTAACGTTGCAGCATCACAGACCAACACAGAAGTCATTTCAAAGGTGAGGCATTCAAAACAGGACCCCTAGAACATAACCAGTAGCAGCAAAACTGCAATTCATGACCAGAAAAAAAGAACTCAGCGTGACAAAACTGCCCACGTGCCTTTCAACAGTGCTGCAACTGCAACCCCAAGTGCCAGTTAGCACTTTCTAAAACCACTCATATGCCTTTGACACATGTCCACAAGGAACTTGGATCAGGAGTTCATTGTACACAGGTCTAAGGATTATCTCTCAGCAACATGTTTTGACATTGCAGACCAAGACTGTGCACATAACGGAAGTATCCCTGACCCACTGTTTTCAGCCTGCACATGGATCTAAAGAGTCAAAGACATGCATAATAAGTGTTTACACTTGCAAGGTGCAGAAGTGCTTGGATTTTAAGCAACAGATAACCAGGGAAATCTTGTTTGTACTTTGTAAAGTGAGAAGAAAGCTGTTTGTTTATTCATGAGAAAAAAATCCCAGCACATCATAAAAACCATTACAGTAGGAAAAACTCATTTCTTCACAGCTACAGATTATCTACAGTATAAAAGAATTCATAACAAGGCAGGTGTGCTTTAAAGGAAAAAGCACAATTCCCCATAATGTTACTGAAACATTCCCAAAAGGAAAAGAGGAGGACAGAGAAGAGGAAAGGGACCAGAAATCAGAGCTGATCCTAAAGTTAAAGCAGGAGGGAGGATTCCCTCTACTCTTCCCATACACAAGAACATCTCTTCCCCTGCATCAAAGTGGTCATGCACTCCACTTGGGAAAAGGAAATTGCTAATGGGCAAGAAAGGACAACAACCCGCCTGAGTGATGAAATAGCAATTAAAAAGATGCCATCAGAAAATACTACCTGGAGATAATGAAGTTGGCGAAGAATGTGAAAGCAGTAATTCTATTCAAAGCAAATTAAACTTCAAGCATACTCTATAAAGTGGACAATGCTATCACTAAAAATAGATTCCAGAATAAACCCAAGAATAATTTTTGAATACATCCAAGACCAATTAATGTAACTACAGAGTAGCAGTATCATTGCGTGAATTTTTCCATCCAGTTATCATTACAGAGTTAGAGGCTAAGAAGTTACATCTTCTTCAAATTATGATTATTCAAGTACTTCTACACACTGAAATCAGTTCAACAATAACACTGCCCAAGGAGAACAGAAGCACCAAGGTACAAATGTTGAAAAAATGAGTCACCTCATCATCACGTATCTGGACCAGGCAGGCTAAGCAAAATTCTGAATATAAGTAACTAGGTGACACCAACTGCCTTTAGAAGATGGTTAATTATACAGTTACAGTTCCCCTGCTCCCTGCATTTCTCGTCAGTGCCAGACCAAATCCATGCTAACTCTTTAGTAGAAGACTTTCGACACACAGCCTTCAGCACATGCTCACCTCAGCAAGTCAGACTTCTGCAAGGTCAGAAGCCAGGTACTCTTCACTTACAATGGTAGTAGAATCCATATATCCATTCCAAACGCCTCAAACATCCCACCCACCACTTACAAAAGATGCAATAAAGGTGAGAAAAGACGGTCAGATTAGAAAAAAACAAAACAAACCCCAAAAAACAACCAAGGGAGCACCACCCACCTCACCTCCCAAATATATTCTCTAGAATAAATCTAATTCCAATACCTACTTAACAAAAAACAATAAAACAAAGCACGCTAAATATGTCTATAGAGAAAGCTTACTAATGATGGTTGGGTTTTCAGCCTGTCAGGGAATCCTCTGGCCTCCCAGAAAAAGACATCAAAGAAGTTAGGCTTTAAGTATCTGTTTCCAGCTGATTCCTTTAAAGAAGACTTCTTCTGATCTTACTCTACTCAAACACACTTCAGCTGGTTTAACAGCTCCAAGCAGCCCACATGTTTCTCAGCTAACACCAATTACCATACCTGCTGATGGAGAGAACTTCCAGCTGTTTTCACTTTTATAGCTAACTGGCTGAACATTTAAATTGTTTCGAAAGAATGCGTCCCCTTAGCTGAGAGGGATGAAGCCCTTCCACACACCCAAAAAAGCTAACCACAACAAGCAAATAAATGAAAGTAGGCTATTCCTGGAAGGAGACCAGGGCAGTGGATACCAATCACAGAATCATTATGGGTGGGAAAGACCTCTAAGATCATTGATAATCACCTCAGAAGGCTGGCAAGAAATTTCGCCCTCCTCATCTGCACCTTTTGCTTCTCTTACGAACTCTGTGGTACTGAGTTTCTTGTTGTACCATTTCTGGTATTATGCCTGTACGATGTAATGCTGCAGAGATACGAAATTACCCAACAAAGCAACCCAGCGATTACAACAGGAATCTCTGACCAAATCAAGCTTACATAAAAATTCCAAAGAGTGAAACTAGCTGAAGAACTCAGCAGTACCAAAGACAAGGTGCTGAACTGGTTTGTGCATCTTCACACTGCACCGTGGTGTGAGCACACTCTCAGCTGGACACACCAGACTTTGCAGCACCAAACTGAAAAGCATCCCCTGCTTTTCTTGCAAGTAAGAACAACACATCCCATTTTCCCTTCTTTCCAACTGACAGCCTAAATTAAAGTTAACATGATGCAACCAGACCACCAGAGACACGTAATGAGATCAATATATGACTGTTAATAAAAATTATTATGGGTAAAATCAGGAAGGTTCATAAGCTGAAGCCAAGCACTTCATTAGCAAGTAAATCAATTAAGCTACGTGTCTCTGTTAATTTGGTTAAAACAAGGCACTATTTGCCAACACAGTATGGAAAGTGTAAGGATAAATATTGTTCATACCGAACAACAAATACAGTACAAAGAAGTAAATTTATTATGAGAAACACTATTTTTTAAATACATTTACTTCTAACGATAAAGAAATTATTTCTTTTTCCTTAAAATCATGATTTTAATGTTCATTTCACACTTCAATTAATAGCAAGAGACTTCAGCATGACTTACAGTGGTGCCATTCTGCAGAAATACACCTCAGACACAAAAGGAACCAGAAAATCCTCCACTGAGCTATCGTTAAACCAACTAGCAGAAGTAATCTTACAAATTTATTTACAACTGTGATAGGAATAAGCAGGGCTTCTCCTCAGTACTCCTGTGCTACACTGACAGAGTTAATCAGTTGGGGCTTCCACTTGAATACCGCAGGAATACAGCAGGAATACCATTCCTTTCCCATGTCCTAACATGGTGCCAGCAGATCCCACGGCCTGGCAGTCTCTCCACCCTTCCCTCACCCCCAGAACCTCCCCACTCTGCTCTGGGTCAGTAACAGGGAATTTCCATGGTGCTGGAGCACAGATCAGCAAAGCCAGTCCAACAGTGCCATCTACCCACCACGCTGTGCAGCCGGAGCTGCTCTCACACCACGTGTTTCTATTTACCAGCAATTGAAGTCAGAAGTGATGTCAGGGGGTTCTCACCACCCCGTTAGCCCCTGCACCCGTGACCTCTCCAGCGTTTGAGGATGGGCTGTTGTGAGCTGGTCAGTTTAACTTGCTGAGTGAACACTGACACAACAAGTGCAGTCCAAGTCTTAACTGTATCACTATTTCACTAAGTTTTCATTTCGAGAGAGACTAATCTGATTCCACAACAGCTGCACACCCAGGTAAGAAGTCACCTTCTCTAAGGAAAAGAGCAAATATTGTCAAAATCCTCTCTCCATGCACCTGCATTTCCATGGAAAACCTGGATAATTCATCTCCAATAAAACACCACAACTTGCCAACATCCTACAGTCGCCACCTCACGCAGAATTCTACATTTGAGAAGTTGGCTTAAAAGTTTGAGGTCAAGGATGTTGTCATTTGATTCAGCATGATCTGAATCATGAATACTTAAACATGCTTGGCTAGGACCTTTCTGAGGTATTTCTGACAGAATTTACCTGGCTTCAGATGTCATTTATCTTATATTCTTTCATTCATGTATTTGTGCTAAAAACACAGCAAAGAAACGCTGAAAGAAATCAATTGCTGGGACAATCAGTGACCCTACACTTCTATCCTTTGTACTGGGAGAAGGCAGGGACCTCAGAACTGTTAACACTGTTCTCATCTTAACTCTGGAAGTACCTGGGGAGAAACTCTGGATAAGGAAAAAGAAAGATGAAGTAGAGTGTAGAATAAAAGTGATATTTTCTGAACCTGTTACTAACAAAAAATACTGTTTATTAGGATAGCAAGCAGTTTTTAAAACTTTTCAAAGCCCTTCATTCACCTCTGAAGTTACTACTACTACATTTGCTAGGAAACTGTTTTTTGACACTAAGTGACAAAAACTCATGTCCTAACTGACAAATGTTAGGACAAGTTTCAGAGCATTTCCAGGTTGAAAAGAGACTTTCAAATACCAACTAGTGCTGAAAACATTCCACACTAGCATCTGCTGTGGCTGTACCTCAGGAGCAGATGTTCATCACTGATGCAAGATGGGTGTGCAGTGGTTATACAGAGTTCGCTGGTGTGCTCACAGGAACCTGAAAGCTGGGGAAGGGTCCCATTTTTGTGCAGACCACAGCCCCCATCATGCTACTGCACTATTCCTGTAATTTATCTGCATTTCTGAGATATCAGTTACACCATGTATTTATATAATTATGAGATGAGTATAAGGACAAGTTATGGAATGACATTTTAGGAAAAAAAGCTAATTTTTTTGAATTCTCAAAAAAATAGAACTAGATGAACTCTACACCATTCTTCCCAGAGAACACCAAGGGTGATGCAATGACTCACCAAGCCCCACAAATGCAGCATTTGTAGCTGCATGCAGGATGGGTCATTTTTCAGTGGAATTCGACACACAGGAATGATCAACATAGCCAGGATGCCAAATTATTTCAGCCACGTGGTAAGATCCAAAATTCATCTTCTCTATCATTTCTCATTTCATTTGAGAACTCACTTTAAATTTCATTCTGCTATCTGAAGCTTTGGGTTTACAAAAAAAAAAAAATTTAAATAATAAACAGACCAAAACCCGCCTCATTTCTTCAAATTTCAATGCAAGTCCCCTGTTTCAAAACCATACCTATCTTCTATTCTAGCAGAAAGCAACTCATCCCAAGCAATCCAGAACTCTCAACTCCGTGTTAGAGAATACAAATCAGTTTTTCCAAGCAATTACATTAAGATGATGTAATCATGGGAATTAGAGAGTGCATTGCTGGCAATCATTATACAATTAAAAAAAGGCTTCATCATGTGTGAAAGGATGTTTGTGCTTGGTATTGAACAGCTGCAGGTTATGGGAGGCACAGAGAAGTTGAGTTCAGCTGTGGGATGGATTTCCAGGAGTGCATCCCCCCCACCCCAGGCCCCAATGGGATCTGAGAAATGCTCATTAGGCCTCAGCCCTGACAAACTGCATTTGGACTAAGCCCTTCTTGAGCTTAACAGAAACACTGTCTGTTCCTAGAACTAACAGGTGTTTAGTGAGAACCTGTCTTTTCACAAACAGCCTTGGAAACATTTTTCTTGCCCAAATAACAATTCAAGTGAAATAGTATTTCTGTCATTGAACTTTAAAAGAATCTTACTAACCCAAATTGTGGCCAGGATGGAAAACTACAAGTAAAGCCCACTCTCTACTGATCCTGTAAACAGCAGTCCAAAGTGAAATCCCTTTGAGCTCTCAATTCCCAGAAAATAAGGGGCTCGTGTGTATGTCTCAAACACCAATAACCAGACGCCTGCAGAGCCAGCCAAGGGCTGTTGGTAATAACAGAGAAGAATTGCTGGTAATAACCAGGGACTATTGGTATTAACACACTGTGAGGAAGAACAGGATTTGGCTGGAGAAGAGGGGCCAGGCAGATGTAGGGCATTTGTCCATGAGAAAGAACAACAACGCATTACAAGGAATGGGAGGGAGGAAGCAGGCATGGACTACAGGGTGGGATTACCATCACCAAAGGCCCCCAAAGCCCTCCAACCCATTTCCAGAAAGGCCTGAAAGAAAAGACTGCACATGGTAACTAATTTACATGGAAAGCAAGAAACCTGTATTTGGGGCAGAGAAACCTTTCCATAAGAAGGTACCCCCCACCCCAAGCCTGGGGGTGCCCCCAGGACCCTGGACATGCCATTGGCCAGAGTGATGCAGCTGGATCAACGCTAAAACCAGGATTGGTGCTCCCTTTTTCTCTTTTTCTTTCTTTAATTCATCTCTCCCTCTTTAATTCCTCTCTTCCCTCTCATCCTACCCCTTAACCTAAAACCTACTGCTGTGTGCTTAGATAGCAGGTCAGAGATTAACAGACCAATTTCCACTCCAAGTGTGTAATTTATTGATAAAACTTTTAGACCCCCTGACTTTTGTCATTCCTTTTGACCAATGAGCATTTATGAATCTTAGATGCTTTCCTCCCCTTAAGGGTGGGTTGTCACAGATCTGGCTAAAGAAGTTTTATCAAGGTTCTGCTGGTCCAAACATCAACATGAGATAAGATAACTAGCCTTGTAAGAGAGATGTTGATCAGATTAGGAAATAGGGATACTGGCAGTAAAACTCAGAAATACCATGGGACATCAAAAGATGGCTTGTGGAACAATGATTCAAAGGCTACATATCACACAAAAATCTGCAAGAAGGTTACTCTTAGGCATTTTCTGCAGGAACACTGAGGAGGAATCCAAATACATTTGATGGAAACTCAGCTCCAAAGCACAGGGCCTTGGCTGGCCACCGCTCAGCACTGTGGGTAAGTGAAACTGATAAACCTCAGAGAGAAAGTATGAGTGGAATATTTCTGCATCCATACACTGTTTTAAACAATGAGAACAAGAGATGCTCGCCCCTTTGAAGCGACCTTGCTTAAACAAGCTAGTAACTATTACCATTAATAACTAATGGCATCTCTCAGTACATTCAACAGGGAATTCTGAAACGTTATTTTAATTAAGCAAGTACAATGAAAAACAGAAAATCAAAAAACAAAGTCTCAATCAGTGGCAAGCCAAGGGAAAGTTATTTGTTTGCTGATTATGATGAGCCAAGAGTAGCTTAACCTCAAATTTTAAACACCATTTTCTAAGTCAGTACCAAGCCCTACCAAGCAAAGAATCTGTTGCTGTGAGGAAGCTTTGGTCTTTCAGGTAAAAAGCAGAGACCCTAAGCACAACCACACACTAAGGGGTTCCTAAACCCTTCTGCTACTTAGCCTGAAGCCATTGAAGACGTCTACTGCAGAACTCACATATGAGCCTGTTAAGTAGTTCAACTTCCCCTTTTATCCCGCCCCACAGATCTGCTCTGGAATGCTACATCTTGTTCTAGATTACAGAGGGCGTTTACTAGGCAAGGAGAAGAGCCTGCAAAATTTTAGTAGTTACAAATTATCCTGAGATATGACTTAGTTGGAACTTAATGCTCATTCTAACAGGTGAGGAACACTACCACCTTTTACACAAGCAGGCAAATCTCTGCCTGCTATAGCTTTATGTTGTTATTTCCAAAATTGTACTGCTCCTGCACAAGCAGAAAACTGGGAACCATGGGATGTGGGATGTGCTGCCAATTCAGACAGAGCTTGCCATGGACTATGCATGTCCTTACCTTTCACTCCTTAAAGAATCAGGGACTGCAAGTACTCTGGACTACACCCCAGGCAGGTTTAAGCTGGCCTAACTGTTGTCTCCTAAAATATTTTCAGTTTTCATGTACTTTATAAGTGATTCAATACTGACTAAAACTGGAGACAATGGGCAGGTACAAGACAAGACTATGAAAAAAAAAAATACTGGAAACCACTACTTAATAAAGCAGGCGAAGGAGGGTTGTGAGAGGGGTAAGACCACAGTACATCCCTTAAAATGGGCAAAACCAAAAGTCCTTCATGCACAAGAATTCACATCACAAATATCAGATACAAACAACACCCCTCTGCCTCAGTTCTTCAGCAACAACACTTACCTCCGTATCGAGCCTTTACAGCAACCCTTCTTTCGAAACTAAAAAGCAGCGAATATCTAGTGGCATTCAGAAGTGGCACTTAGTTTAATTTCTGCTCAAAGTTCACATTGCTCATTGTGGAGGAAGTGGTAGCCATGATGCTGATATTTAGTCTCTAAATAAATCACATGAATCTTACAAGAGAAAGGCCATACCTTATATAATGGACGCCGGACATCAATGGGACAGTTCTGGATAACTTCATCAACTACATCCGAAATGGATTCCATGAAATCAGGGTTAGCAAACTGAAATGAAGCAGAACAGGCATTAGATTTTTCATCCAAAGAACAGAGAAATAAAAAGGTCGAAATAAGACTGTGGAGAGATTTTATAACAGCAGACAAGTGGGAGTTTCAAGTCTTGCTCACCACTTATTCTACATTAAAACAAACACTTCTCTACAAGGGAAATGAGAATTTCTGCTGAGAAACTCAGATTCTCTTCCTTGGTCAGAAATTCACTGTTTACAATTTATGCACTACGGGCCTTTTATTGCCTGCGAGATGAGTTTCAGTTCTCCTGCAATATTAAACACACTTTTACTGTGCACTGTAGTCCTGCCTTTCCTTTCAAGTGAGATTAAAAAAAAAAAAAACAGTGTGCAAATCAGAATGTTTCCCTGTAAAAAGATTTTAATGCTACTAAAACACCTCTGTTAAATTCCCACCAAAAAGTCAGATTTTTTTCCCAAGCCCAGGAAGTATCTAATGTTCAAAAAAGCATAAATAGTCTAAGGTTTTGAGTGAAAGCCCCCATCAATGCTAACATCAACACAGTGCTAATGTAAAATTCTGCATTTATAAATACTAGAGAGTCAAGAGTTGCTAATGCTAGAAAACAGTCTAGTGGCAATTTTCCACTTAAAACTTAAAACAAGCTTCAAAGAAAAGAACTGGTAATAGCCCAGGTTTTTTCCCTTTCAGAGTTTAAACTCTGAAAAATTAAATTAATTACCAATACATAATAATATATTATTCTAGATATATTATAAGCTTTTCCAAAGGTGTAGAAATACATGGGATTTACATCCAAACCAAGATGAGGTATCTACCCGGATGAACAAATGACAGTCAAACATAACAACTATACACTGAAATGAGAGAAAATTAGCAAAGGAAGTTGGCTTGGAGTTCTGGAGCCCTAAGAACGATGGGGGCACTCCCCAAGAACTCAAGTTAACTTCCACAGTAAGAATTAATCATGCAAGAAGCAAAAACATAAAGCAAAAACACAAAAACACACAGCAAAAACACTAAATCAAAAGAGAAGCAAGCAGCCGTGCTGCTGCACACACAGTTTTCATTTGAATGAATTACAGCCTGAAAACTCCTGAGCTCTCCATAAAGATATTGGTAAAACAGCAGGGAAAAAGGATTAAGTAGAAATGAGAGGTAGGGTATAACATCATCCTAGAACAGGGACAAGAGAACTGAATGTAAAATCGCAGGCTGCTAGCCAATACGATATGGTTGGAGAACAGCAAATAAAATATCTAATTCAAGAAGTGGAGAAATAATCTGGATAGCCACAAACTCTAGACCTAACTTCAGGAATATTAAAGACTTCAGAACAAATTCTGTAAACTGAAAATAGGAAAAGATTACAAGACAGCTTCACCAAAGGCAGCTCTTACCTAGCTAAGCTGATACCCTTTCAAGTGAGGAGTTAATGAAATACAACAAGAAATTCTCTTTGGATGCAGTACACATCATCTACTATGTTTTTCTTGTCTAGGAAGTCAGTTCAGGTTTGGGTGTTTTTTTCAATACAGAGTCAAGAAACTATCAAGAAATGAAAAAAATGGAAATTGGTCCTTTATCCTGTTCCCAACAGTCTTTCCAGAGACTACGGAAAGAGAAGCTCTTAAAATGATGTCTGACATGGGACTCAATGCTTCTCTATTAAATCACATTGGTAAACAGCAGGGAAGAAAAACTATTTAGCCCAGAGATTTAATATTGGCAGATCAGATGGCTACAAACTGACCACAGAAGATCAAAGCCGGAATTTAGACAAAAGGTGACAGAGAGAAGGTTTTTAATATTCTTCCAAGGAGGAGAGTAGAAAAAGGGAAACTTCACCAGTGTTAATGTGGATTTTAATAAAAGTTTTTAACAGTATTACACACTATGGGTGCCTGCATAAATTTAACCAAGTGTGCAGGAATGGAGAGGACCTGTACTAAAACCTGACTCCTTCCTCCCTCCAATATCCTGAAACTCACTCAAACTGAACCACCAAAAATCAGACAGATGAGGTACAGTAATCTTTCCCAGAATTGTACGTACTACTTATGACCACACCAACAGAGATTTCAATGCACTTCCTTCAAGGATAAATTTATCATCCATTCCTTATAAACTGACTCAGTATTGAAAGTCTGCATCCGATATTTAGAGTATCATCAATGCAATGCTGAGTAGTGAGTGCCCAAAGGGACTGGCAGCATACGAAGTATAAAGGCAGACTTGTTTAAACTGATGCTGAAAGAAAGAGGAAAATGCTATATAAAAACTGTGAATTCAAACAATTTCTTCTCAAGTTCAGATTGCCCTTAAAGGAACGGAATGAGATGTTTTAAATGTTAGACTGGACATCAGAAAAATAACTGTCTGCTGTGCTGAAGTTACCTGTGAGCGCACCTGGCTTGTGTTCAGGAGACTCACTGGTCCCTCACTGCCACGGGATGGCGCCCAGGCACCGGGAAAGGCACGACTTAACACAGCTATTCCCTGTTCTTACCTCGGGATGAAAGAAGATCTCGGGCCCGAGGAACCTCTCGTAACCAACATCTATAACAAACTTGGTTTTGTTGATGGCGTTGATGCCCGTGTATTGTTTGATCCACTTGCGAGAGTCTCCGTCGTACTTGGCAAATTCCTTCACTATGTCGGGGCAAATGTAACAGTATTTCTCCTGTCAAGAAACACCAGGTGTTAAAAATAGCTGAAATAATTAGTACATCAGTGAATTACAGCGCAACACAATCAGCAAAGAAAAATGTGAGCATTTTTACAGGTGGAGCTGCTCAAGGGACTTGCTCATCCAAATCACTACTGAAGCCTCAACCCCACAAGACAAGGCACGAGGCCCATTTGCTCCCAAAGGGCTGCACACACTGACTCGGCCACACTGGCCTCTCTCAAAATGAAAACATCACCAACGGAAGTTCTGACTATAAGGAAGTTCAAGGGCAAACTTTAACTGCAAGATCATGCCCACACAATCACCCTACTTTTTTTTTTTTTTTTTTAAATTCTATTACAAAGCAAATTTTAAACAACTCCGAAGTTTAAATGCTGATTTAATCTGTGGCACATATTCACTCCAAACAGTCTAGCACGAGTATTTTCTTCCTCTTTCTCCTTCCCCCACACTTGATTGGATAAACCACCAGAAGCTGGCGTAATTATAATACACTGCCTACATTTGCATTTTTAAGAGAGCCACTGGCAACTTGCTAGAGCCAAAAAATTAGCTCACAGAGATTTATTACGTATTTATTAAGAGATAAAGAAGGGTGTACCTTTATGGCTTTTGCTGTCTCCAGAGATTGTTCAGGAGGAATTCCTACCTCCCTTTCCCTTAGAAGCTGTTGAATAAAGTAAGTAATATCTCTACCTGCAATAGGAATATGTTTGATGCAACTTCCAATTACATAGCCTTCTGCCTATGTAGGAGGAGAGGAAAACACATATTTAACGGGAAAACTTACTGTGTACCAATAATTCACATTCATTTTTATAATAGTCTGAATTTCTATTAAAAGTAAAATCTTGAAACTGTAAAATCACTCTAAAAATGTGCACCCCACTGCAAAGTGGGTATCATTTTTATTTAAAGACCTTGATTACCACATATAAACAGATAGTGACTATCTAACAGATACACAAGTGATAAACAGTCTTGTACACATTAGTCAGATCAGATGGTTCCTTTAAGGCATCATCAGAAAAGCAAACATAGTATCAATAAACTACCTGTGCTCTGTTTGAGAGTGAAAAATAAATAGGAAAAAGTATAAAATTTATTAAATTTCTCAGACAAGAAAAATTAAATGAAGTAGTATCTAACAATAAGCAGAACAAAAATAAAAAAACTACTCTGTGAATTTTTTTTAGGATGCGCTTACTGCAAACACTGGTATTGCTGAGCCACATTATTTCTTCCCTTGCTTTTCTTACACTCTTCAGAGTTTCACACAGTAAATGCTGTTTGTTCACAGCATTGCTCATGCGATAAAAATACTGAGAAGACCAGGTTAACACCAAAATGCAAGAGGAAGTCAAAGGGAATCAAAATTCATTTCTAATATACCTGATCACTCAAGGACACTGTATGGTTCAAAACCACATAAAATGACATCAACAGATGTCAGTATGCAGATAGCTCTGTATTTTTAACATCCTCATATAATTAAACTGATGAGATCAACCATGTACCTGAACAGGTATTTATACAAGTTTGCAGTTGTTTCCACACAAACAGAGTGGAAACAATAAAATACAATAAAATCATACAAAAAGCACGCATTACCAGATATATTAAACAATCAAAATGCAGGATGTCAAAAAAGTTAGGACATTTCTTGTCAGACACTGGTGGTATGCAGGAGACATAAACCCATGATAATCATCGATATTTAAGAGAACTGAGGCCTCACAGTAACAAAAGGTAAGGTTTTACACAGAAGTAGCCTTTTAAAATCCGGATTGATGGTTCCTTACTGTGACCTTCCTGAAGTCTGCAAGCTAAATTAATTCCACAATTAAGTTCACACATTGAAATACATACTTTTTCAAGGAAAGAAGTCCCAAACAACACCGAAAATTTAAAAATAAGGTTTCATTTGACACCTTCAATCTATAGTAAACAAACCCTGTCCTTGTCCAAACCACTGCTGATTTCAAAGGGCATCCTGCTACCTACCACAGGGATTACGTGGGTCACTCCATCACCACTATCGATGACAATTCCAGTCAGAGTCCGTTCCCCGACCTGCCGTGACGTCCAGGAGGCAGCTAGGGCCAACACTGCCTACAGCACAGAGAGTTTTAAGTTTATGTTTAGGAGCAGGCAGAGTGTGCTAATTTACACTCCCAAAAAATACTGTCTCAAACATTTCAGACACGTGCCTACGAAAGACCAAAACACTGCAGTTATTTTGCACTTTAGAAGAACATATTCACTTTGTTCACCTGCACAGCTATGTAAAGTCCTGGGATGTTAAATGATTCAAACATGATTTCTGCAAGATATTCTCTGTTTTCTGGTGTGTTCAGTGGAGGCTCTGTCTGCAAAAACAAAGAGTTTTGAAAAAGCACCTCAATAGGATCCTGCCTTGATTAGCTTGATATGGTAATTAAACTTTTAAAACCCTCAGTGCACTCAAAATAGAAATTTTCAAACAGAATTTAAACAGTGTTTGAAGCTTTTCAACAGCAATAGCTGACCTGCAGTAGCCTGCATCACAAAATTAACAGCATAAAGTTATAATGCAGCTTTAAAGATTAGTTTCCTCCTCCCAACCCAAACCCTGGTATTGCTAAAGAAATAAGACGTACAGAGAAAAATTCTCCAGCAGAGCTACTTGTGCTTGGAATGGTATTTGGTTTTCCTTTTGCAAAACTATTTCTTTACCAAAGCCTCATTAACTCACCATTAAAAAATAGTGATCCTCAGGCTCAGCTCGAAGGTACTTAAAGATGACTTGCTCCATGAACCTCTCCATGAGGTCCCAGTCTTCAACAATTCCATGTCGGATAGGCCACTGCAACAGCAAAACTTGTCAGCACCGGATCATGGAGGGACAGATAAACCCAGCAACAGAACAGTCTAACACCTCATGTCACAGGTACCTTATCCAACCCTCCATCCTGACTTTAATTCAGAGGCACAATTCAAAGTTACCCCCCAGGTACCGCCAAGCCCAATTCTACCTTGCAGGACTAGCAGCCAGAATTCAGACTCTATTTCTATTAGCCTGTTGGAGAATTGCGTTTTAATCTCTTTTTGTAGAAATTTTATCACTTATAAAGTTGAGAATCATACCTGGCTTCAATATGCCTTTCCATATTATAAAAAGAAATAAAGACCATATAGGCTATATATTTTTCGACAAAAATTTCTGGCAGGGATGATGTTTACATTTAGTTCAATGTTAAGAACACAGCTGACAGCTAAGTAACACAGAAGGATGTATAAAATATGATTTTTTCCACATAGTTCATAAGCCAGTAACGCTTTGTAAGTACAAGAAGTCCTTTACTAGGGTATGGAAAATATGATTCACAGAAAAGCTGCATTGAAGACAGCCCTTCACAAAACAATTGTGACATTCCCTGAAGAAAAAGTATCCAACACATTTCCCAGTTCGTATGCCATGTTAAAAGGGTACACTTTTAGCAAGAATTTAAATATTCAGTGTATATTACTATCTTAATAGCTCAGAATTTTGAAAACTGAACAGCTGCACTGTATCAATGAATATTTACACAAACACCAACCACACAAGACAGCACTAGCAAAACAGATTTCTAAAAAAGGGTAAAGCCATGAACCAAATCATGCCGTTTTTAAAAAGCAATGAAAATACTTTACGAGAAAAGCAAACGTGTTTTGAATGGCTATCCAAAAGTCTTAGAACATTTTATCACAAAAATGTGAGACTTGGGAAAGGCTGTCTAAGTCTCCAGAATGCTCACCTTTGTAGCATAGGTAGGTTTATCTATGGCTTCATCTCCTATGAAAAAGTCCAGATCATCAACACCTTTCATTACCCTCCTCTGAGCCTGGTCCCCCACTTTGGCCGACTCTCGGATTGCAATACCTTAAAACAAACCCAAAAAACAAATCAACACAAGATTAAAACAGCTAAATACCAAGTGATAAATATTTATTTACTTAAGGATTCTTTTCCAGAAATAAAAATTGGGACATAAGAAGTAGAAATCACATAAGTGATCTACTGACAAGCCAATAGAGCCGAGTCCATTGTTACGGCATCCTGCAGGATTCTGGGCACCCATCCCTCATTAATGTACATAACAATTCACAGAAAATACTGAAAATGCATTCTATTATCGACTACAGAAGTCACTAAACCTGTACAAGTGCAGCATTCCAGTAAGCAACATGATTTTCTGAGTTTTAGCTCTAGAATAAAGAGGAAGAGCACAGGAGAAGAAGAAAATAAACTGTGTATTCAAAAATAAGTATTGGAGTCATTATCCTGGTTGGTGAGAAAGAGGAAAGAGGGAGGGGAGAAATCAATTTGCAGTGCTACAGAGAAATCTTTGGAGACACTTATGCTTCCCATTAGCAGCCTGCAACTATCACTAAAATTATTAGATGATGGCTGCTGTAGGCAAGAAGATGAGACAGCAAAAATCAAATCTGGGGCAAGCTAAAAATAAAAATGGAATGAAGTACTTTTAAAACATAACCTTATTTATATAGTTTTCTCTTAATAGGTCATAATCAGGATCTAAATAACATACAGCAGAAAATGCAGAGTAGGCAGGCATCATCCACAAACACACCAAATACTACTAGCACCAAAAAATGACTCACAGGCAAACAATTCTTTTGGAAAAACATCTACACCCCAACAGGTTTACAGTTGTATAAAACAGGATTTATAGCAAATTCACAGGAAATCCTTGCTATCCCACTTCTTTAGCATAAGACATTTAAATCTTTACCATTTGTTTAGTTTTCAAATTTTACAATACTTAAAATAGTGAGACTGTAAGCAGTACTGCAGCTACACCTGGTGAAGAACATGTCCCCTCCACTTCTTTGGCCACCAACTACCTTTATAATTTCCTTATCTTTATACTTTCTACAATGAGTAGCTACAAGGTAGTCTAGATGCATTAATAAGTAGTTAATTGGCAAAGTTTACAAAAAGTAAACAGCAGTGTTTAACATAAATGGACGTAACAGACGTCACTATACATAGTCAGCGCTACTATTTATAAATACATATGGCATTCACAGAAACTATTAAGATGTCAATTAAAATCAGGAACACCAGAAAAGTGTAACATTTTCAACAAGTTTAACACACAAAAAAATTAAAGAGTAAATCTGTTCAACAAAAGCCTGTTAAATGTGCAAGAACATTTTAATTGGTAAACACACACCCAAAAGGAACATTTTCTAATAGGAACAACTTTTTTGAATATTAAAACTGCCTACAGTCCCAGACAATGTAAATAAGGCAGACACCACCTGCACTTTAGTACTTAATTTGATTGGGAGCCTTCCCCAGATTATCCAGGCTGTAACCATGGTGTCAGGTAGACAGGAGGTAAATTGCATTCTGTCTACTCAAGAGTCCTGGCAGAAAAATAATGGAGATAAAAAGGAAATTGGACTGGAGTTCTCTTCATCTTTGTCATAGCAACCAAGAGCTGGTTTAATGAGCAACAGTCCTAGCTAGCTGCAAACAAGGAGCTCTGTTTAGCTACACTCCAGCCAGAGATGCTAACACGATGAATATCACTTCCCAGATGGACACGGGACTATGACGGCTGAGTTGGGAGTTGGAAGCACGTCATTTAATCCTCAAAGTGCTCAGTGACAGCAGTGTATATTACAATTTGGAGGGACAAAAAAATCAACTCACATGATGGGATAATGAACTGAGGTTCTGTATTTCCTGCATAGCCAAGCTTCGTATACCTAGAAAAAAATAAAATGATCACCAGGTCATCAGATGCACTTAGATGCAAAAACACGAAGAAAAAAATACTTTCAATTCACTCCACTTCTTAAAGTGAAGCTGAAACATGCATCACATGCCATGTCCACATTTTCTGGGTTATGCTTTCAAGTATCGTCCTGCTGAGAAGAAAACTCAGAAGTGGTAAATATTTTAGGTGTTAATTTATTTTTCAGACAACTTCAGTTTATGAATTTTCCTAGTGTTATTCTGAACTATCAAATCTGAAAACTCAACTCTTACATTTTCCATCTTGTTGACCAGCTATGACAAAGGACAGGCAGGTCACATTCCACCCTTTGGTAAAAATAGGGCCGTGCAGATTTTACCCTTCAGTTACCACAACCAAAGAGGGCCTTAGACCTTACATATTTCTTTAATATTCTCAAATACAGGGAAAAAAAAAATATCGTGTCACAAGTACAAACCACAGCTGAGAACTCTTCTTACAATCCTGATACAATTCTCTTTCAGGCCTTGAACAAACCACTCACTTTGTCACAGGTATAGTATCTGTGTGTGATAAAAGACAAATACTACACCAAAGCAAGCCTGCACTGATGAAATGCTTTAAAAATGTGCAGCAGATGGTACAAAGCATTGATCATTTCTTTCAATATACATATAATATCTATTTTAACGAGTAAGGGATCAACAGGAAAAAAGAAGGGGGATGAAAAAAAGTAAAGGAATTTTCACATAAAACCTAAAAATTTCTACATGGTGTTAGTGGCTGCAAGCTACTCCAGGTCTTTAGCAATTAGAAATAATTAACATCCCAGACTATGAAAAACAGCTCTATTTCCCATGGGGGAAAAAAAAGGAAAAAACCCCACAATAACAACAAAACCCACATCAGAAACAGTGTAAAAAAAAACAACCCAACTAAATTGATTGAATGCTTGCAGAGATTGATGTCATTCTTGAATATTGCCATTAGCTTGAAACAGAAGTACAACAGCAGCCTGATTTGAGGGAATCAGCATTGTTCACATAATTTTTATAAAAAAAATCTAAAGCCATGACATTCTTAAATGAGACCAATCCCAGCTTAGGTCCTAAAGTGAATTTAAAGTCTTTGTCTGCATTCTACTCTCAATATTTGCAAACAATATTACACCATGGCCAAAGCAGAGGGTTTGCATCTTCATTAGCAGCTTGAAAAGTAGGTTCCTCTTTACAGAGTATTTGGTATAAAAATCCTCATTAAGAATCACAGTTTTCTTAGATAAAGGAATTAAATCTAAATTGAATTATCAATGACCTTGGAACTTTAAATATTTATATTTTCAACATCTCTTCAAAGCTATAGCTCCAATAGACTTCAAACAATAGCTAAAAAGCCATTTCCCCCAAGGCTAAAAAGACAAGGACTGTGTTTTGGAGGCAAGGGTTTGTTGGGTTTTTAATCATCATTATAGACATATGCTTTCAGTCTAATCCAAATTGTTTATGCACACTTGCTGTGGCTCTCAGAAAAACATAATCAGGATGTTAAATTAGACTGACTGTAAAGAAGGACATTACTAATAAAAATTCTTTTTATGATTATTATTGCATAGATTCTTCACATTTTAGAATGAGGCCTACCTAGGGAATATTGTTAAGACATAACAAGCAACAACAGGAGTTCCACTGGGATTTAAGACCAGTAAAGGACACTTCCTCTTATTTCTCTCTCTGAAATGAATCTTGTCTAAATGAACATAATGAAAACCAAGCAAAACATATTTTGGTTTAAAAGACCTAGTTTCAAGGCTTAGAAATGACAATTAGGCAGAAACCTCATGAAAAGAGCCCTTCAAGCCCCAGTGACAAAAACCAAAGACAATATATACATACACATACATGTAAATACATATATATACTTTTCATGTAATTTTTATATATCTGTGTGCATTGATAAATTAAAAGGTTCCTACAGTCTAATCAGAACTCATTTCTTAAACTAAAGTCTGGCCAAGAGGTGAGTTCAGTTTGCCATCTTTTCCCCCTCTACACACATGCTAAACTCACACCCACCCACAGCATTAAAAAAAGAAAGTCGATTTGGGCTACCAGTCTGCAAGAGCTTTACCTTCCCTCTCAAGAATGGATCAGATCCCCCTACTAGAGTAACTTTGTAAAGTTACCCAAACCACCTACAGCTCAATATTTTACAGATGCATTTTTAACCTGGGTTAATTCATCTAGTAAAAAAACTATCAAATAAGTTTATTTCTCAGTATAATGAAAAAAATTCTCTCCAAAGAATTCATCTCACAGATGGATATGGAAAGATTTCTTTTGCATGCCATTAATCCATGAAAGACTAATACTAAAATTAAGAGAATAACTAAATTCTCAGTTCAATGGTGAAGTAAACAAGCAGAAAAACAAAATCTGTTTTAAAAAAAATCTACTTAGGATCAAAAAAGAGACAGACTGGAACAACCAGCCACAGTTCAGGTGTTTTGACAAAACCAAATGGACAGGAAACTCTAATTTCTCCCAAGACCACTGAGGAAGAGAAGGAAATTAGATGATGCAGTTGTGCTGCTCTTTGCTACCCAGGATCCTCAAGATATGACAGACTTGGTCCCAGATTTCTGTTCTGCCCAGCAGGACCCAAACTCATTCCACCTCTCAAGGGTACACTGAAGTGCTTGGGTGATCCACTTCCAGGACCTCCTACAGAAATCACTCCCTTTTCTACATGATATTTAAATATTCACTGACCGGAAAGGCTCTGGACTTAAACAGTTACAGAGGCTACCTGGTCTCCAGTCCCTTCTCCAATGAATAGTTAAGCATCTAAAACATGATTTTCTTTCTCCTGGGTTACAGCCTAGCAGACTAATGGTAATGCAACATCTTGTGATCTGTAAATTACAGAGACAGCTGTAGCAGAATGTGTAGATAATCAGTATTCCAACTTAATTTCATTAAAAGCAGCAATTTGTTGCCAGTGAGATAGGAACCTACTGGAAACTGGCCAAAATATAGGATACTGCACTAAAAATTAGCAGAAAACTGATCCAATAGACTAAGGCTATTACATGCAAGGAGATTTGGAGGACTACTCACTTTTTTTAAATCTCTGGAAATTACATATTGTTGAAGCAAGCAATTTTTTAAAATAGTGTGGTCTCTTCCACACTGTTTTGCCCAGGTAATGAGTTCGTATACAAGTCAGTTTCACAAAATTTTGCACGACGATTGGCCATCCTAACCCTGTTCTCTGCTGAGGTACCACCAAGATGGAAAGATGGAAAAACTTATACCAAGAAATGACTCCAAAAAGGATATACAAATGGACTGCACTTGGAAGCAGATGCTGCACTCTTAACCACTTTAGAGAGAACAGGTATGTTTTGGAAAATTCTTCCCAAAGCATGAGAGCAAACCACAAACTCAGGCAGTTGCTTTATCCATCTGAAAACACAAGACATCCAGTTTTTCTCTGTACAAGTATGCAAAAGACCAAAGCCCAAATGTGACTATTTTAGTATTTGACCACTCTCTATTGCTTTTTTGGTCCACATCTTTAAAACAACGTGTTACATTCACACAACAAAACCTCTGAAAAGAGAGATATGATGTGATTAAAAATAGCAGAATGCTTTGAGAAACTCCTGTAAACAAACAAATAGCCTCTGTAAATAGAACACTTTCTCTGACAGTTAAGAGGCTGAATAACCGGGCTACTGCTGCCAGAACACCTGTGATGCCAGGCTGCCATAGCAGGCTCTATTATCATTATTACAAATATGTCTGAGGAACTTGCAACACAAGTTCTTCATGAAGATTTAGAAAAGCACTTTTGAAATCGAGGGATGGGAATGAAGAAGAGATGAAGGAGAAAATATCAAATAGAAAAAAAAATCTATTATGTCTGCACAATTTACCCAAGAGCGTCAGCAGCCGCTATAAGAATAAAGAGTACATTAGAGCCATTGGGTTTCTTGAGAAAGTCTAGCACTTTACAGGACTGAAGCCTGTGATTATAAACAACAGTTAATTAACTCAAGCTCCTTAGACCCAGAACAGCAATTACAATAATGCCTGTTCACATGTCTCACATGTGAAGAGCAGAGGTAATGGCTAAAGCAACTCATTAGGCATCAGAAATATACTACGAGAGGGGAAACATACCCTGTTCTGAGGCACCAGCTATCTTTAATAGCAACAACATCAAAAAACACCTTAAGCTTCAAGTTGTAAGACCCAGTCCAGCTCACTTCTCCCAGAAATCAAGTATTTACTACTAAACTCATCTGTAAGACTTTGCCAAAATACTACTTCTTTACTAAAAAGGAATGGCTTCAATAAAATACACCCAAACCAGAAGCACTTCTCAGCGTCTGCAAATAAAGTGAAGAGAGGTATTTTAAGATATCTTTGTTTTGCTAACCCACCTACTACTGTTCTGATGTCCCAGAGCTAAATGCCAATTAATAAAACTAGTTATGAAGTTTAAAGCTACTTAAAACAGCAACAAAAAAAGGCCTGGTAGTCCTAAGAAACTAAAAATAGCATGCCCTTCTCCACAGAAAGAGTGACAGCAATGTGTAAACTGATCACGAGGAGAACCTCATGCAGAGAAAATCAAGATGTAGTGCATCAAAATTGCACTACGTCAAGTCACTTGCAAATACTAATGGAAAAGATGATAGCAAATTATTAACTCTTTCTGCAAGATTTGTGAATAAAGAGTGAGCAGTTCATGGCAAAGGAAATTCAAGTCATCTATCCAACAGACTAAAGGAATGTTATCCTGTCCTGCTATAACAATATGTTTCTCACTGAATGTCTGTACCTAATTTTTATACACCTGTTCTTACTTTTTTTTGAGGAATTCTGGCCTTTTACAGGACTGAGGCCCGTGGCTGCAAATAACAGTAAATTAAGCCAGCCTCCTTATGCACAAAAACAACAAAAAAACTATTATTTTAACAAACTTCTTAAAAACCTTTTCATGAAAAAAAGATGGATTAGTGGCTGGACAGAACACCTCATTCAGTACCAGAGATTTAAGCAGGAAAGTCTATTTTATATACACAATGTCCCACAGTGCATGTCTGCATATACCTTTCCCTTTCTGCTATGCTCTTCCAAGTTTTTCATCTGAAAGCCCTTTCATGAATAATTTGAATGAATTGAAACCCAAAGTAGAGTCATTCTAACAATAAGAAGGTTTTCAGCCCACACAGATGAAAATTCCAGAGACTGCGTATCAATGAGTCAAGCTACTTCTGGCTGCTTTTGTTCAGACTCATTTCATCCTGAATTCTGCAAGGTAACTTATTTCACATTCAATAGTCTCTTTGCTGAAAAGTCTTCCATGTCTGAATGCCCTACAGCAAAGTCAAGCACAAGTCCCACCAGCAGAGACATCATGTTGTCTCCTATGAATTGAGATCACTTGGAGGCATTGAAAAACAAACATGCATCATGTGGGGACTATCCAAACCCTTCCTGAAACAAAACAATATACGTGTCCCCCCACACAAACCCCATCAGCTTTACCCACACAAGCACTAAACAGATTTTAGAAATTCTACTTCAATTATTATTTCTTTGAAAGGACACAATAAGCAATGTCCTATTCTTATTTATTTTGTGTAACTGTTGGCCAGCAATATCTACTGCTAGCGTAACACTGGAATTACTTCACAAACTGAAAGCCAAGGGGGTCTCCTGCAAAAGGCAGACTTGGCATTTAATGCATTTTCTGGGTTTTACAGTTTATACTGCACCCTTTTTAAAGAGCCCAACTAGACCTCCCATTTCTCTCCAAAACTATCAAGTAGTAATCCTGTAATATCAACAGATCTGTGGAGAACAGATACTTACCATATCTTCAGCAAATATATAGAAGAAACCTGGGAAACTACCAAGTATCTAAAGAACAAACAGAATTACATACAAGATAGACCCTGGTCTCTATTCTACTTCCAAAGTCTCCAGCTGTGAAGCCCAGTATTCCCCATGGAGGGAACAGAGCTGGTTTCTGGTAAGCTAAGGTATAAGCAGAAACAGGCAAAAACTTCCAAAACTTTTGTGACAGTTTAATATAGACATAGTTCAAAATGTGACACACTTTTTCAGGAGAAGGCAATGTGGCACTACAACATTGGAAAGTGCTTCCTGTGGTTATCTAGGGATTGCAGTTTCTTGATTTGGTTGGATTAGTTTGGTGTTTGGTTATCTAGAGATTGTTCCGTTCAGGAAATTTTAAAGATAACTTTCCAAGTATTAAAGAAATTAAAATAGTGTTGCAAATTCCCTGCAGAGGAAAGGCTAAATTAATGCAATCAGTGACACCGAGTCTGACGTGTAAAGCTACCGCATGAATAGCTACTCATGGGCCGGTGCTTCACTTCCTCTCCTCAGAGCTGCCTGTAACTGTCGGGCCAAAGGAAAGGTATTAATTAGCAAAAGCACACCACAGATTCAGTATTACCTTCATTTATAGCTCCCTCTGACACCTCCCCCCCTAAGGCACAGCAGGACTGGATACTGAATGGGTCTCCTCCAGCACAGAAAGGTAAAACAGACCCGCTCCTGCAACGCCTCCCAAGCACAGCCTCTGCAATTCAAGAGTCACTCCTGCCCTCGGAGACTTGAGTTACAAAACTTGTGGTTTGGTTAAGTATGGGATGAATCTCACACTGATCCGAGAAAGGTGAAGCGACGACCCAACGACCAAGCGCATCACTGGAGTAAGGCAGCCCGCTCCCACCTCAGCCGAAAATGTTAAAACTGGGGACGGCTGGTTTCAAACGGGGAGAGGAGGCAGGAGCGCGCACTGAGAGCGGCCCGGGGGAAAGGGGAGCTGAGCTCGCTGGGCTCCGTGCCCATGCACAGCACCGCACCGACAGGACTGCACCCGGCTCGGGCACCTCCGTGAACCTGCCCAGGTATTGTCTCCGGACCGCTCTCAGTGCGGGCTCCTGGCTCCTCTCCCCGTCTGAAACCAGCCGTCCCCAATGTTAGCAATTGCATCATGCGAGACTTCCAAACCAGAGGACACAAACGAAAACGGGTCCCGAGAGGAGAAAAGGGCGCACAGAAACACCCGCAGCGGGGACACGGCAGGGCTGCCCCGGTCCNGGCCAGGGACCTCCCGCGGGCGCGGCGCGAAGGAGAAGCCGGTGCGGGGCCGTGTCTGTGGCAGAGAGCCGTGCTCGAGGCTGGGTGATGGACTCGGAACCGCTCAGTCAATAACGCTGGAAAAACGCTCGGACGTCTTCGAGTCCAGCGTACGATCCAGCACGACCAGACCACGTCCAGTCTTTCCTAAAACAGCTCCAGGGATGGTGGCTCCACCACCTGGGTGGGTTGCCCATTCCGAACTGAACTCCCGTTCCTAAAACTGGCCATATCTATATTATGAAACCTGTGCTCAGCACAAATCCCAACCAGGCACTAGACACTGTGAAGAAAATAACCTCAGCCAAAGCCAGCATGTCCCACCCCTTACTCCACACCACTTNCCAGCCCGCTGAAGGCCGGAGGGGAGAGAACCCCTGAGCAAGCCGACAAGGCACCGGGACACACGGCAGGAGCGCGGCCCCGTGCGAGAAGCGCTCGCTGGCAGCGGGAGGCGGCGGAGGNGCTCCACCACCTGGGTGGGTTGCCCATTCCGAACTGAACTCCCGTTCCTAAAACTGGACATCTCTATATTATGAAACCTGTGCTCAGCACAAATCCCAACCAGGCACTAGACACTGTGAAGAAAATAACCTCAGCCAAAGCCAGCATGTCCCACCCCTTACTCCACACCACTTAAACCATGCACAGGTCCCACACTCACCCTCCTGTTTGTGAGAACACTCCTTCACGCACGTCAACTAGGGTCCCTGCTACATGGCCTGACATGGCCTGACAAGCTTCTTACGTTAAATATTAGAAGGTTTAGGTTGGATATTAGGCAGAGGTTCTTCACCCAGAGGGTGATTGGGTGCTGGAACAGGTTCCCCAGGGCAGTGGTCATGGCACCAGCCTGCCAGAGTTCAAAAAGTGTTTAGACAGTCCTCTTGGGCACACGGTGGGATTCTTGGGGATGATCCTGTGCAGGGCCAGGAGTTGGACTTGATGATCCTTGTGGGTCCCTGCCAACTCAGCATATTCTGTGATTCTTCCAAGCCACATGCGATGGCAAAGGCTACAGCGCATGTTGCAGTGGGAATAAAAGGTTCGCCACCCCCCAGCAAACACTGCAGATGCTGCTGTCCCTCAGAGCAAGACCTGCCTCAGTTCACGTCTCAGTGAAGGTGGGGTTTGCCCCCGGAAAAAACACCAACGTGGAACCAATCACTTGTAAAAACACAAAACGCTGTTTCTTTGGGTGCAGGTGGCTGCGCTACAGCCCACAGATCCTCCAGGTCAGCCCAGAATACCACGTACTAGTACACTCGAGCACTTCAAACAAAAAAAAAATAGGCTGCAACAAACATCACCTGCAAAGTTGTTGACATCTAATTTGCATACGGGATAATGATGTGTGACTCAGCCCTGGTCACACTGCGAGTGCGTGGTGATGCCAGAAATAGCTCCTCCAGATGCCTTGGCCTGAGCATGAACTACAGAGCAAGCGTGTTTTCCATGGGGGGGCAGTTTCCTATCCTCTGCTCCCAGCTCCATGTTACTTTACCAGCAGCTCGTGCTGACTGAAGGCCTGTGGAAGAAAATTAATGAGATGCATCCTCTGGTCCTCATACCCAGTGTTGATGCGATGGCTATAGACTGTGCATATGTCCTGGGGGGGGTTGTTCCGCCGTTTGCCACAAACTGAGCACACTCGCTCAACATATTTGTTCGCTCTGTTCCCCTCGGAGATTTTGGAAGATACAGAGCATGATGGAAGGCAGCCCAATTTGCTTGTTGGATGGGCTCCCTTGTCGGTGGGTTGAAACAGCGAATGTTCAGACTCTAATAAGTACCTCCAGAGCTGGAGATTGGAGCGTGATGGAAATTGTCTGCCCCCCCTCGTCTGGCCGGTGAAATCAAACAGCACATGGAAGGCGCTGCTTTAGCATCCAACAGATAAAAGAAAGAATATGCTTTGACTTTCCTGGCCAAAATTTCCCCTCTCCCATGCTGTTGCACAATATGCTGCACTGGGCTCAGAGAATATCTGCTCATATGCTATACGGGCACATCACCATAAACTTTCTTATAATTCTCAACTTTCGTTTCATTTTATTTTTTTAAGAAGTTGCTAGCTGTTACAGCTGAAGAAAGAGAACACCTCATCTGGAAATGGGTATTGCAATAGCTGACGTGCAGCTTACAGGCTCTCTGTAGACATTCAATTTGCAAACAGCTGCAGAGGTTTGAAACATTTGTGCCCTGCCATTCTCTTCAAGCTGTTTATAGAGTCCCTTGGGCATTGATTACTACCCGGGTAGCTCTCCCAGCTGTTTGAGTGCTCCCTAACCCACTTCAAGCAGAATCAGCTGAGTTCAAACAATTTAAATAGGAGCCATACACTAACTGTGTTGATTGTGCCTGAAGTGGGTTAGGGAGCACTCAAACAAGTTGCTTTGTTAGCAGAAGTGAGGGGAGGGGTAAGACATAGTAACATCTTAAGCTGTTCTAGAAGATGACATCTGTCTGTAGTCTAAATAACATAGAGATGAGTCCATAGAGTACCTGGAACAGAAATTGTTCCATGAAATTCTGATGGCATATACTAGCTGATGGTCTTAGAGCAATGAGAAATGTGAAAACATTCATTCATCCTAGTGCTATATTAGAAACCCAATATGTAATGATTATTTAAATGGCAATAACAATAACTAGTTTCTCAGCTAGAAAAGGAAGATAGAAACACCTGATCTAAGATAGAGGGAGTGATAGATTCTTCCAAAACCATCATCATGCGGTGTTTGGAGGATACCGTGGCCTCTCCCTCAGAACACAGCCCTTGTAATTGTCATTTCATGCTTTAAGCCCACAGGCATCATTATTTCCTGCTTTCAACGCTGTTTAGGTCACCAAAGTTGCTGAGTTTAACTGTGCTGGAAGGAAAATGGACACCCAAGGAGGTCTCAGTTTGGATGCCTGTAGTGCCTGCCACAAGTTACATAATTTAAGCTTTGTTGTTTTATGTTGGTTTGTCTACACCCCTTTTCACCACAGCATCCAAATGCCTTCTAGGAATGTGTTAAGTGATGTGGCTAAATATCTGCCATTCTTTCATTTCAGACTCAAAGGCAGAATTGTGTAGGCAGGAGAGGGTTGGGGGTTTACTTTTTATTTTAGGGGTTTTATCTTAAAGTGTTGATGTTACTGTATGTTTACAACAAAGAAAGTAATCTAAGGGAGTAGAAGGTGGTGTAGCTTTGATAATCCTTTACTCCCATGAGAATTTATGCAGCACTAACACAGCAGGTCCCAAGAAACTCAAGTAACTTTGAAAATGCACATCTGCACTTAGGTATAGAAACCAGTATATGAGAAGAGGGTGCTTGTGATGCTTTGTGTTAAGATGAACTGCACGTTGTGTCCTAGATCATGCATCTCCAAAGGTAATAGTGCCATACCCAGCTGTATCATGTTGCTGTTTCAGGGAAGGGGTAATGGAAACCCAGCTTTGGTTACATCTGTAATCTGCCAGGAGGAGACAGGGGTTCTTAAACAAAACAGATGCACAAGATTAGTGGCAGCTCAGAGTCCAGGGCCATCACCAAATGAATTAGCAGGTTAACCAATAGTGTTTGCATACCCTCAATGAAATGAGACTACAAAAAAGGTTTTCTTTGTTTACATAACCTCTCCCCTGCTTGAGATCGGCTTCAGTCAGCTTTTCCTCCTTGCTGAGCTGATCTGTAAAAACACAGGGCTGTCTCACTGGTACTGATAACAGCTAAGATCTGTTGAAGGACTGTGCTGCTGGCACTGTGGATCTTCACATTGCTCAAATGACCTACCTGCAGGCCACATATTCATGGTAAATCCTAGTTAAAAAGATTAGTTGTCAGGGTGTACATCTTCTTCTTCTTTAGTGGACACTTTCATAGAGGCCCTGAGAACATTCCCCTGCACTTCTACCTCCTCACAGAGAGGTCACCAATATCTTCAATTGTGTAATTTGAGGATGAGGAAGCACTATCACATGTCCATTAAAGTTTCTGTGCTGTCCAGCTATCATGCTTCATCCAAAATAATATGTTTTGGGGTTTTTTTAAAATTACTTTCAAATCTAAAATTTCAATCTTTAGATACGAGTCTAGTCAGCACTGTTTCTTCAAACTTTGATTTTTGGTGTGGAGAACTGCTATCATATCATATCCAGTGAATTACTTTTGAGTTAGATAAACTATCCCCTCTGATTTTGTTCATCTGACCAGCCAAAACCAGTGCTGACATCTCAGTCACAAATACATGATTGAATTCCCACCTTGTTTTCTAACTATCAGAAGTGATGACAACATAAAAAAGACTCACTTCAGAAGCTCAGAACGTAGCAGCACAAAAGACAGATCTTTAATCCCTTGATCATTGTAAACTTGAGGTTGGTTTAAGAGCAGCTGTTACGTAGTTGTCATCATACAATCACTTAGGAGAGCTCACCAAGTAATGATGCTCACACACCAGCAATCACAGAGTGTTACTCTATCACTAGAAAGTAAATTGATGGAGAAGCTAAACCTTCCCCTTGGCTGCAAAGCCCCCCCAAAAACAGCAGCAACACAGTGTGAACTATTCAGACAAAGATATATCTGTAGACCACGCATCAGCTTATTGCAAATTTATACCTGTGCACAGCTATTTCTAGGACCATTCTTCAGCAGGGTACTTCAGTCCACCTGCAATTTAAAGTACATGAGTACTCCCAATGAAAACAACAGAACCATCCATGTCCCTGAAGTCGTATGTCATTTAAATAAGTCTGCAAATCGAGGCCTTCAATTCCTGCCAAACAGACCTTAATATACTGTGGCAAAAAACTACAAGCTGCTTATGCAAACGGTGTAAAAAAGTACTTGCTGTCTTTAAATTATATCAGGGTCTTATGATACAAGACAAGTTAAAGAGGGTTTGGTTGGTGAGGGACAGAGATGTATTTTGCAGAACAAGTGTCTTATTTCTGAGGGTCTTTCCTAGTTGTGTATCCCCACTGTTGTGTGATCCCTTGTGTGCTTTATAGGTTCATGGGGGAACATTGCCATTTCTGGCACCTGTCTATTCAAAAGAAGTTTTTGTCTCCCAGGTAAAAATTTTTCAGTGCTTCTCAGGTTTCTGAAACATCTCCTATGTCCGCTTTTTCTGTGCTAGGGTTGAACAGAATCAGAATCCAATACTCCTGTTGATATTGGATTACAAGCCATGATATAATCAACTACTTCCTACCTTCCTCTTCTATAAGCCACTCTAGATTTACTATTGGTGTGTATTTTCTTAAATTTTGCACAGTGACTTCCTACCTCTCTTTCCTGAATGGCCGCTGTTAATTTAGATGTAGTCAGAAACGTTTTGGATTCTATCTAATCTATTTTCTATTTATACCACATTCATCACCATGGTAGCTGAATGCCTTAGAAAGTGCCTTTGAGGTAGAGGCTATGCAAAGCTTATTTTAAACTACTCTGATTCTTTGCCTTTAAAATTGAATTCTCACAACTTCATCTTACCCCAGCTGAGAAATTGCCCTTTTGCACTTTGCAAGGAACCATCTGTAATTTGAAGCCAGTCCAGCATGACTTGGGACCCAGTGTTAGCTGAGAATATCAGCTGCAGCAACTCTGACACCTATGTAAATAATACACTTATATTTTGATGGTTCTCATATTCAAAGAGAAATATTATGATATGGAACATTCATAATTAGTTAAAGCAGCAGTTCCTTGAGCGTGAGCAAAACCAGGAGACTTGCAGTAAACTCATGATCACTTTCACCTATGTTAACATGCCCATCTACCTCAAAATCTGATTATTGACTGTACAGTCTAAATCTGCATATTGATGTGTATATGTATATATAATGACATAACGGTGTCACATGGTTTTAAAACAGTTCACCCAGTTTTGTTCCATATATTCCCTATACTTTGTGATGCTGCACCATGAAATTTGCAAAAAATTGCACTTCTGATTTTAAAAAGACTACACCAGAAGCCATGTTTTTACATCATGGTATTTTACACCTGCACTTCTGAAGAATTCTGGCAAACAACAGAAAGTCTAGCCAGTACCTGGGGAAGGTCTGAACTACTCCATTCATCCTATCTTGCTTAACAACCCCAGCAATACACTAATGAATTGTAAATTTAAGGAAGAAAAAAGAAGTCCGCCCATATTGAACATGGGAATAGCACAGAGACAGCTGTATTTGACAAGTTTTTATATTAATTGTAGTGTTCACTTTCAAATTCCTCCTTTGGGTTTTCAGTTTGGTATTCTCAGGAAAAAAGTTTATATTATCTGATAGTTTCTTCCCTCCCTCCAACAAACTCACTGGGCAATTTCAACCAAACTTGAGTCAAGGGTAGAGGCCTGAAAGATTTCCAGGAGTTTTGTAAAGAAAATTGCTGAGAATCTTACAGGGAAAAGCCAATATAACCCTCACAGAGAGACTGCAGTATCAGCACAGCTCTATTATTAGACAACAACAAATTAACAAATTAACATGGCAGAGGCAACCTCCCAGGTGCCACTATCTAAAGGACTATTTGCTTATTTTGTGTGAAATAGCTACAGAAACCCACCAGAAAGGTACAGAATGCAGCAACACAGTGATGAATCTGTCACTGTTGGTGCATATATGGCCACCCAAATAAAAAACACCAAGACAGAGAGAGATTTAAGTTCCTGCAGGGGTACTCCAGGATGCAAACAATAACACAGCTCCACATGATATAGAACCACCCCCGCTCTGAGAAGTGCATCACTCATATTTGTGTGCTGAACCTCCTGTCCAATGGTTCCATCCTTAAATAAAATCGCCTGCAAACTGAACTAACCTGCTATTACTCTAGATTGACAGCTGCACATCTTGTTTCTTGTGCGCTGAATGGAATATTTTCTCCTATTACTGGCTGAGGCATTAAAATCCCATTCAGATAACTTTTATGCAATGTATTTTTTATCAATATCAAACCTGCTCGAGTTTCGTGGTTTGGTAAGTTTCCCACAACATGCTGTTCATAAAGCGTAGATGTGTTTGTCACAGCGATGCCATATGAAACCTGAGGCCCAGAAGACCTGATGGTAATAAAGAAGTGATTTCTTCATACAGACCATGAAGCAAACAAGAGATCACAATAATCTGATGAGACGATCTCGACGTCCTCCAGCCCAGCCTACCTCCGCAGACATGTCAGTAGACTCGTTTGGACAAGCAGTTTGTTGTTTGTTTTCTTTTAAAATACATCAAATGAGTCGACACATCAACAAAGCAACAACATATTTTTCCAGTTACTAAATGCATTTGTTAATCAGCCAAACCAGAGATACAGTGAAGCCTCTTTGTGATGAAGTCTTTGGTTCTCCAAGTCACCGCAGCAGTGTCACACACAACACAAACATCATTTTGATCTAATCAGGCTTTAAGAAAACATTTATTGTAGCTGAATACAGCTGTTCAAAAATCACAGACATCCAAACTGCATGTGACAGGATCAGCCCCCGGGGCCCAAAACGGGGTCTGACCAAGCCTTGCTGCAGGAGTAGGGCACTAGCTGGTCTGAAGCACCACTAAAAGCAACATGCCATTCCTCATCTCCTAAACCCCTGCCATTTAGACCAAATATCTCTCTGAGTCTGTGTGTAACTTTCCTAAGCAGCAGAACTATTTTTAAAAAAGCTTTTGAGGAAAAACTTGTGAATTTTTCAGGTTGCAACAAGTCACACACCAGAAGGGCTCTGAGGCTGGTACTGGCATACAGTACTTGGAGGTGGAAACCCAGCCTTCCACAGAGGCCAGGGGCTAATTCTCTTCAGATACACGAAAATCCTGGGATATTCTTTCTACCAACAGTGGAACGGGCTGCTTCATTCCCAAGGCCTTCCCACAAAAATATTCACAAAAACTGGAGCTAGACCTTACTTCTAACTCAAGCAAATACATCTTTATTGGGCATTTGCATATTAAAATTCCCCAAAATCTCTAGTTGGACTTAATTCACTTCACGTATTCATCAATTTAGCAGTAAAAATGCTGAGTGTGAGGTGTTGTTTTGACTCTAAGTTCACAGGTCCAACATTCAACAGCTGTCACCCACTGCCCAGTGCTCAGACCTATGGTTGTTGTCCATTGATTTACACCTTTTTTTCCTCCTCTACCTCAAGTACCATAAAGGTTTATGCAAGCCTCAGCATTTTAAAGTTATATTAGCTCAGTCACTTTCAAAACTTATTATTTTCCTCTATAATTTATCAAGGGAAACCCATCTTCCCAAAGCAGTATTTTCATCTACTGCTATATGGACAAAGATCATTTTCTCAAATACATTTTGCCGCTTCTTTCCCCCCAACTCCTGTGTCTCCATTCATACTTCCCTGCATCCAGCTCCACTTGTTTTGGGGCACTGAAATATTTATCAACTAGCAGAAAAACTAGGCTTTTTCCACAAAGTACAGAATTTTCCTAATGAATAACAAAATGTTTTGATACTACTGCCATACAGAGGCAACCCCCGTGTTCTGAGTCTCCCGTATCATGGCATCAGCGTTTGCGAAAACAAAGACTTTCAAGTCTATGGACACCTGGTTTCACACAACACCTTCACGTACACCGTAGTGCAACAGGTCTGTTCTGCAACTGGAAATAAAAATACAATTGCAGCACCTGTAAACATATGCAAACCATTCCTAATCTTTGTATCTCAGCTACAGGCAGCAGTGGCGGCGCAGCCTCGCGGAGTGGGCTGGTGGTGATTAACCGAGTGGGTGGTGCTTCCATTGATCTCTTCAACCCTGCTTGTTGCCCAAGCAAAGTAGATCAAAGTTAAATTAAATGTACTCACCCACCCTACAAGCAGACCCCCAGCTGAGGCAGACATGCACGGCCACGATGCCGTAAATCCTTGTATATCAGATTTCCTCTTGCCTGTACTCCCACTCTGAGAAAGGCTTGTAGCAACTCTTTAGAGCAGCTAAGGAAGAAGTACTTCTCTGGGACTTGTGTGGGTGCCATGCCTTTCCTCAGCTGGTTTTGTTTTGTTGTTTGTTGGGGTTTTTTTTGCATAAAGTCAGCTGTCATTACAGCAGCTCAGGCTATCACACCGTGAGGTTCAAAGTATGAAAGACTATCAGCAGATGCAAGCAGTGAGGTGAAGAATCAGTACTAATAATCCCAGAGCCTGACAAGAGGAAAGTGGGAATCACACACTGACAAAATAAGCAGATGCAATCAAGCAGCTGCATCCTTTACAATAGAGCAAGTTTTTATCTTATCTATTTATTGCAGATGCACTATTACTTTTCCACTTAGCCAGGCGCTCTGGCTCCCTCAGGAAAAGTACGGAACTGGCCTGAAAAAAATAGGAAAGGAAAATGTTCATACTGTTTGAAAAATGTATCTGCTTCACTCACAGCTTTGTAGATGAAATATGAGATTCTAATGTAATTCAGGAGCTGAGAGTTCCATAGAATGAGGCAATAAAGATTATCCAGCAGTCACGGTCTGCCGGGCACACTGCAAGGACACAGTCACTGCATCGTCACTTTGCGAACCCTTACTTACTTTCTAATGACAATGTCATGGATCATCTCTGTGCACCACACCCCTGACACCAGCATTCCTGCTGGAATTTGAAGAAAGCGAAATATTGACTTCTCTAATACAATTCAGTTTCAACAACAACAACAAAAAAAGCCTGCTGATTTAAGAGCCAGAAGGTCAGATCCTTCCCATTTACATTACCAGGAAATCAGCCAGTTTGGAGAACTCAAAATAGTGATTTGACACTTACTGCAATACCAAATGACTCCCAGAGGAACTTATTGTATACATATATATGTGTGTGTGTGTGTCTGCATGTATGTATATACATCAATATCAACTTTTGTCATCACTTTGGAATAAACCTTACCCAAAGTCTGAAAAAGAAGACCACATGCCTAAATGCTGCCTCATAATTTTGCTTTCTGCAAAGCTCCCTGGAAAAAAATAAAATAAAGCATATCCAAGTGAGCCTTACACAGGAGTTCACTACAGAACATGGGTGGAGATGACAGTGGTAGCCTTTTGATAATAACTCAGTCTCTGCAGCACACTCCTAGGGTGTTAAAGACCCAGACTCTTCTTTCCCACAGCTCCCACTCCTCTAGCAAGATCTTCCAGCCATCGGAATATAAACTGCTCAGTCCCACTCCTGTGCATCTCCTATGACAGCTTGGCTCACTGAACTGCAAAGAGGACAACATTCAATGGGCCAGTGAGAATGTAAGCATCAATCTGACCCCTTAATTATGAGCACCTCCAGAAGGCAGGAATCTGATTCCCACTCAGTGACTGCTTGTATTTTTCCATTTAAGATTCCACCTATCATTACCTACCTTCCTAGAGCTCAGTATTCTTGATCTGCAAGGGACAAGGACACCCCCAGGCAGTCCCAAGTCAGGCACCTGGTCTCAGACACATCTTCATCTCATCATCTATCCCAGGAGCTTCTCCTTCAGCCCACAGGCTTCATCATCCCATAGATTCATTACAAACAAAAGGAGAGGTATTGCCTCCAGCACATTGACATGGCCTCTGAGCTATCTGTCTTCACTTGGAATCACTGCCTGATGGCCAGGACTTAGTTTTGAAGCATTATTTCACTTCAACCTAATGCCTGAAGCTACTGGGTATATCAAGTCCTTGGTCATGTTCTCAAAAGCACTTGTGCAACCTCAGATCCCCAGAGTCACTTTCAAACTGACTCATTGAAAACACTCTCTACAGCCTCCAGTTATCTCCAGAGGACAGGAGGTGAGTAAGATTGAAAAACAAGGGAGGTAAGAAGATAGATATAAATATATCTGTGTACACAATGATAACATTTAACATCACAAGAAAAATTCATAGAAAGATATTTTACAAATTACATAAACCATTAAGTTTTGGAGTACAAATGAGATACTCCTTGATATAAACCAAGGATATATTTCCCTTTCAGTAGAGGATTCTCTAACGGTCCAGTGGTTTCTCTTATCAGTGCTTTGAACTAAATGGTAGTTCCTCTGTTGGAGGTAGTGAGGTTCAAACCATGAAGAGTTTCACTAGTTAAAAATTTCTATTTTAAACTGAACTATATGTCAAACTAGAATATAGATCTTGACTGTCACTTGACAGTTTCTTCTAAATTCCCCTTCAATGCCCAGTTTGGAACCCAGCACTTGTGAGCAGGTTATTTCCTCCTCATCCTCATCAAGCAAACTGCCACAGGGCTGTCTTGTCTCCTTGCAGGTGGCAGGAAGAAGTCATCACAAAAAGGAAATCTTATCATAGCCTGATGAGCGTCATTTTGAGCAGCTTTGTCTGCTAAAGAGTCCTTGCTCCTACATTGTTCCTTCTTGTACCTCCTAGGTTGCTGCAAATAAATTAGAGCAGGGAGCTGAGCTAGCTAACCCCCCACCTCTTCTTTTTCAGCCAGAGTTTTTTTAAGTCAGATTAGCTCTCCCTTTGCACTTCACCACATGCCCAAATGCTTGTGCCAGAGTAGCAGAAGGAGGAGTAAGAGAGTGGGAAGAAGTGGCTGGAAGTAGGAGGAGGTGAGGGAGCAGAAGGGACTTCTTCAGCTCTGAGGCCTGCAGCCTAAAAAAATAACTCCCTCACTGGGATCAAGTACTCCTGGGGTGCCCTTGCGAGGATGGATGTGCTCACTCCCTGAAACACTTCACTTGATGAATCTTCATGTTCTGGCAAATACCTGATTTGCTGTAATGGAGACCTGCCACTGAATGCATCGTTTTCCAGTGGGGACATTACCTGTAACAGACAGAGGGATTCAGGCAACCACTGCTAACATCTCCCTCAGTGTGTTGCCCTTTGGGCTTTTGTATGTCTCCAGCCTTGTCTTAGGGCACTAAACAGATTCTCACCTAAAGCAACACTGTAAGCAGGGGTTCTGTTGCCTCAGATTGCACACAGCCCACAGAGCAATCACAGAACCTGCAAGCGGCTCAGTTATATTTAGAATCCCACATTGTCATTACTTTCATCCTTCAAAACGGGGGTGGGGGGGGAAAATAAAGAACAGAAGCAGATGAGGAATGCACAGCTGGAGAACGTCAGCAGGCATCGCAGCACCGGCTGGGCCTGGTTCACCTCCTGTTTAACTGGAAGGGAGTGGGCGCGCCTGAGAAAAAGAAAATGGACATTTATTTCTGCCACGGTCAACACCTGGCTGCCCCTGCAAAGACAGTGCTCTGGTAAGCCTCCAAGCATCGTTTTCTGTGCCAAGTCGCTGCTGCCACTGAGGAAAGAGCAGGCGGTAGGGAAGGACATAAGTCGAAGAACTGCCAGTGAGGAGGGGAGCACGTGGCTGCTACCTGGACTGAAATATCTCACAGGCAAAGCACAGCAAGACAACACGCCATAAGGACAAAAGGGACTGAAAATAAAAGGTAATAAAATTAAAAAAGAAAGCGGTGGCACAGTTCACTTAGACATACAGAGGTCAATGCATGGTCATATGTAAGCAGAGATGCTTGTAATTAATGATTTAAATAATTTTTTTTTGTAAATTCCGTTGGATGTGAAGTGGGATTTTTTTTCCAAGACGGGATCCCAAGAGAAGGAAGCTTTATTTAAGTTCTCAGAGGCACCTCACCTCTTGATAGCATGGAGAACACTTGCTCCTGCAGCTGTAATAATGGGTAAAATCACCCAAATTATATATTTATTTTTTCATCCTCTTGCTACTTTTTACCTTAATTTGTGGAGTTGGGGATTACTTTAGTAAAGGCTTTGGCCTGTTGGAGCTTTGCCAATGGCAAGAGGAAAAAGGGAATATAGAGAAAGATTCTGGCTATTTTATTTTATTTTTGAAGGAACTATTAGGTTTCCTTTAGAAGAGCAGGCAAACACAACGGTCTGCTGAAACCGCCAGATTATAGGGTGAGAAGAGCTTTTCTGGGTCCCCATAACTCTATTACTCACTAAACAATCCTTGTTATCCTTAATTTCAGGAAAAAACCCAGCAATATTAGGGGCTGTCATGTTCAATTAGAAGCTGTGGTGCTAATCTCAGAGTCCTAACCACATCAGCCCCCATTTCCCCTCTGTTGCAAACCAGCCCCATTCTTGCCTAGTCCTTTGCTCTCAGCGTCCTCAGTTCCAGTCAGACCAGTGGTTTCACTTAAGTGATGCACATATTTTGCAGATGTTTCCATGTCCCATTCTCCTTCTACAACTGCATCCTGAGAAGCAGATTTTTCAGTTAACATAGACACAGATAAGTCTCTTAGAAATCCAAGACCTTTGCTCATGACTGTGAGGTGTCAGAAACCCTGTTCTTATTGCATAGGATCCTTGTAGGAATTTTTAATATTTCAGTTAACTTCTGAAATACCTGTTGGACACAGAGAGGCTCTCAGAAATCCATGGTCATGGGCTGTGCAGCTCCCACAAATCTGCTACTGCTTCCCAATTTTCCAAGTTGTACTAGATCATCTCCTTTGTTATTGACCATCTGTTTAATCAATCCAAGCAAGTGCTTGCATGCAGGTCTTTAGGGGAAGCACTGTAACACACTTGTTGCTGCAGTTGCTATGTATGAAATCACTTTTGTTGAAATTCTGCTGCCATCAGAGGATTTATCCAGAAATTGTTTTAGCCTACGGATCTATTGCAATTCCCTCACAAATGAAAGGGTAGAAACTGCCCTGTGTTGGTTCAGGCACAAAAACCATTTAGGATCACTTCCAGGTGGTCTGGCAACAGGGTATTTTCTTCTGGACACTTCATTCCATGCTTCAGAATTTCAGGCTTTGTTTTTGAGACTAAATCTCACAAAGGATAAATTAATCTCTGAGATCTAACAGTGCTTTGAGGTCTCCCTGCAACTGTAGTCACTTTTTGCCACCCTAGATACACAGGCAGGTTCTGGCCTCCTTCACTTCTGATTTCATGATGCCATCTCTGCACCAGGGAATTGAGCACCAAAACCAAGGATGTCCTCCTTCCTCTCACCTCCATCAGGTCCCAGCAGGGTCGCAAGGCTGAACTGCTTCAGTGCACGACCACCAGCACAGCCCAAAGGAGGCAGCAAGAATGTGTAGCCCAGAGAGGGTTCACATCTTCAAGGAGCAGCTCAAATTTATGTTGTTTTAAAGCAGTCAGGCAATTGCAGCCTTAGCCTGCACATTGAAAATTTTTAATTACTCAGGTGTGGTTTAGTGAAGTGCTTAATATTCATTTTCAATTCATTCATTCAATTTCAATAGAACGCTGTTCACTGCTGCACTGATTATCACAGATTATGGCAGTGAAAGAGGTGAACATGTTTGCATGATCTACATAAGCTGAGAAAGTATGTCAGAAAACCCCATTTGCAGAGAAAGGATGTTATCACATACTTTTTCCCCAGAGACTACCATTACCAAATCTTAGTTCTAACTTTTTTTCAAGTGTTTCTATAAGAGGAACTCTTTTTGTAACCTGTCCGTCAGAAAGTTTGTTATGAACATTCATCATCAGAAGATTAAGGCCATCACTGCTTATGTGAGTACACAGAACATACAGTTGATGGAAAAAAATGTGGTTTATATATTTTTATATATATTTATTTAGAATTATTTATTTAGAACTAATTTTCTGCAGATATACTTAAATGTTGCCTTACAAATTTGCTGCTTCAGTGAGCATTGCTATCAGCAGCTTATTGTGAGGGCATGTGAAGAAAATTGAGCATTGAAATAGGTATGAACACAAGCAAAGTGAACACATTTAAAAATTAGAGAAATGCTACTTGGCCCAAAGTGAGTTTTTGCAGTAGTGTCAGGGCACACTGAATATAAGAACTCAAAACAGAGGATGATGTTCCCAGGCCACAACAAGCCATCTAACCTAACAGAATGTTAGATGGCTATTTTCATTAACAAACAGTAGGAAGAGGTTTCCCATCCTAGGGGAGTTTCAGTATTTCAAAACCCAAAGAGCAAAGTCTTGTACTTTAACTCACCAGTGAGCTGAGCTAACAAGAACATTTTTTAAATCTTTCATTTTAACTATGGCCTCCTTTCATTCAAATATCTTAGTGTATTTAATGTTAAGATCAGGAAAACATGTTTCATAGGGCAGTTTTCACACTCATATTGTTAACCTATGATGTCTCAACAACTTCCAAAACACTTCCACCTGAAGTTTCTGAAGATGAGATACCTAACCAGTTGGGTTTTATTCAGCCAAGAGAATCCTCAACAGCTTTCTGTTTTTTGCCGGACTTTGCTGTCTGGTAGGAGAACTACAGATCATTAAACTGTCGACTGACTCAATTCTACGTTGCTCCCATGACCATCTTCCATCCTCAAGACAGAAGAACCACAAGCATGCCAGGGTGCAGGATGTTCGCTGCAACTCTCCACATGTGCAACTTCACAGCAGTTACTGCAAGTTGCTTTACACAAGAGACTCTCCGGGGCTGATGTAACATCCATCATGGATGATGCAGCTTTCCACAGTACCAGGAGACTGAAAGGTCTCTGACAAAGCCATTGCAAAGCCATCTTTGATCCACATCCATGGTCACAGACGTCCAGTTTGCACAGACTGGAACTTCTGAGAAACTTCTAAGCAAGGAAAACCCTGCAGACCCAAGCAGGTCACAGACAAACTCACCTGAGACTCCTCAAGCTGCTGTGTGGAAACAAGGATTGCAGAATCAGAGAAATAGGAATAAGCTGCTGAAGGCCATTTGAACCAACCTCCCACTCAAAGCCAGACTGTCACCAACTATAAATCAAATCAGCCGTGGATTTATTTGGCTAAGTCTTGAAAACCTTCAAGGACCAAGATATCACAACTCTTCCAAAAAATGTATTGCAGTGCTGTACTGTTCTCCTACTGAAGAAACTCTGCTGATGTCCAGTTTCAATCTCCCAAGATGAAAACTGTGGCCCTTGCCCTCAAATTTCTTCTGAGTTTCCACATTTCACAATAAGTTGCCAGTTTGTGTTGCTGCATGAGGTTATTCTGCTCCCGGTACCAGGCTTCACACACTTTTCTGAATGTCTTAAGGTTCAATCCACAGGTATTTGAAGATCCCTCTGGACTGAAGCTCTGTTGTTCAGGGTGCTAATAATTTCTTTTAGATTAGCATCACACATAGGTTTTTAGAATTTGCATTCTCACTGATCACAATGAAAATACGGAACTCCACCAATCCTGGGGTACACAACAACTGAGTTTTGGGCTGTTTATAACTGTTCTTCAAACCTCATGGTCCAGGCAGTTTTCAACTGATCTAACAGTCTGTTCATCCAAGCTGTACTTCCTCATCTTCCAGATAAGGATGCTATAGAAGCCTTACTGAAGAGATAATGTATTACATCCATCCACTCATCTTTTTAGCCAGTGATTTCACCATAAAAAGCAACCAGGCTGGTCAAGAACAATTTACCACTGGTAAATAAATCCATCTCACGCTTCCTTGTCGTTACCGTCTTGTCATTTGTGTGTTTGTCAGTGGATTCCCAAAGAGTGTGCTCCATGAAGAGCAGACTTGAGCTTCAGGGGCAGTGGCAAGGCCAACAACACACAAGACCTAAATTTATTCACAGATATCCAGATACTGAGGTATGACTCTGCTGCAAGGTGTAGTGAGGTTAGCTCAGACCCTACAAACGGTTTACCCACAGTAGGACAGACGTGGTCAGCTTTACTGAGCAAGCTTATGTCGGGGCTTGGAGCCATGGTGAAATCAGACTGCCACAGAAAACCTGTCTGCGGTGCCAAAGATGGGCAGGCACTGCAGTAAATGTAGCCCAGGTCTTTCTGACAGATGGATCTCACAGGCTGTTCAGGCTCAGCTTTAGGTATCTCTGGGATGAGAGCACTGTCAAGTCCCGGTTTTAAGACAACAGTCAAAAACAAGGCATTCCCTGAATAGGGTCTGGAGTGAGGTAAAAGTCTGGTTTAGCTTGAACAACAGTTTATAGCTTTCTATAAAAACATACCTTTTTCTATTACTACTGGCAGCAGATCTGACAGTGTTATCTCTCTACTTTTATTTTATGCTTCCTAATTCCAACATATGATGGCACTTCACTTCCCAATATCCATTGACATTCTTTTGATGTATCTTTTGGGCTAGTGCCTAAGCACATTTGCAAATAGTTTAGTGCTCAATTTAAGGCTGAATATATACCCAGAATTCCTTGGGCAATCAATTATTTATTACTTACAAGTGTTAAGATCAAAAAGAAAAGAAATAGATGTATATTCCACGCTGACAGGAGGTCCATGGGGATTACAGAAAACAGAAACTTTAATGCTAAATTTGTGTAAAAAGTATAAAATGGGGATTCCCTAGTCAGTTAAAAAAAAAAAGAAAAAAAAAAGAAATGGCCTGGATTATAGTTATTTTTCTTGCACACTTGAAATGTACCATTAGTTCTCTGTACCACATGGGCAAATTGTGGTTTGTTTCCACCAAGAAATACCAGTCAGCTTGAACTCACTGCCAATTACCCTACTGAAGCATGCACCTTTTAGCAGTGTGCCTAGGGAAGCATAAATAGCTAATTAATTAAGATACTGATTCACTCCTATTGACAGGCCTAGGATTTGTGTGAATTCTTCAGCAGGGTCATAGTGCCTGTATGGATTCTTAGTAAAACCTGGGGCTTGTAAGGGCATCAACACTCAAGCAAAGGGTAACCCACAGGAGTAGAATTTAGAAAGATCATTCGTACTTCATTGAACAGCACTGTAGAAGGCAGAGAACATTTTCACAAGCATGTTTGACTGAGGCAAAATTTTCTTTATTCCCATCAGTTGGGTATGAGCAGAGAGGGAGGTTCACAAGGTCAAAACCAAGACTTCTCCTTCCATGGGCTGCAGGTCAGAGCTCAAGTACTCAAAGAGAAACTTCATCTGTAGTCACTGCTGGCTATGAAAGTGGCTTTACAAGTCACGTGTTCTTCTCTGTAAGCCTTACTTACTTATTGCTAACCTGAAATTGTGCACATAGACAAGCAAGAAAATACCTCTGGCTGGGCCACCAATACAAACCCAGTCCAAGCAAGGGGTATCTGGCAATTTTGCAGTGAGCCAGTGCAGAATTATTCAGGCAGGACAGAAGTAGCTGCAGGAAAAGGACAGTGTGGTACAAACAAACAAGAAGTAATTCCAGCTTAGGAGTACAAGCTGATGAAAGGCAAATAAGAAACCTAGACATAAATACAGGTGAATGGCTATGCAGAGCAAGTTTATTTCTGATGTATGTCTACAAGCTGAAAGGTAAAGCAGAATATCCACCAACTGGCTATGAAACTATTCCAGGCCAGGCTGGATGGTGCTTTGAGCAACCTGGTCCAGTGGAAGGTTCCCTGCCCATGGCAAGGGGACTGGAACTAGATGAGCTTTAAGGTCCATTCCAACCCAAACCATGTTATGATTCTACGATCACATGTGCCAGAACTAATAAAGACCTGGACTTGCTTTTTCATGGCTAGTAGTCCAGCCACCAGTGGATTAAATTATTTTCTCTTTGTGGGGTTGTTTCTATTTTTTCAACAAAATTCAGGAAATCTATGCAGCAAATCTATCAGCTTTTCTGAGGTCAGTGAAATTATAACACATTTGCAATTTAGGTTACTTATTTCTCAAATAAACAGATAAATTAGACTATGATAAAGCCCAAAAGGCATCTAAAGAAAGTGGCAGCTCTCCAGGTAAAAAAGAATCAGCCATCTGCTCTAAAAAGTAAAAGAAAAAATCTAATAAAACCCAGTGACAGATCACTTCACTCATTGAGAGAAACTTGGAACAGTGAGGCTGAAATCAGCTCCGTGAAACTGGAGGAGTCACACAACAGAGAGGTTGCAACTAATCCGATGGCATTCACTACATGGAGACTCAACACATACTTTAAGTCTTAGTTCTTACCATCTCTACTACTACTGTTACTACTATTAATCCTTTTTAGGTCTACTTACAACTTTGAGATGATCTTTAGTTGGTAAACCTTTTGAGGTTTGAGCATCACTACACAAAGGAGGAGATAAGACTTGACTCAAAACCTTTCTATTTTATTTCTGGGAGTGATTCTTCTGTGCAATGACTTTTGGGAGGGTCAGTTTGTCACCTTCGGAATGAAGGTATTTAAGAGTCTGGACATTAATTAGGAAAACAACAATTGACTTTACTGAAAGAGTTTAGTTCAACTATATGAACAAACTGCTTTCAAGCTAGAAGATCTGTCTGGAGCCAGTTTGTGCTGGAATGTCACCCACACAAATCTTATGAGGGAACATTAAGTGACAATACACTGAAAATGATGAAGCTTATGTTGGAGCAAAATCTCTGTGGCTGGGAAAAAAACCTCTCAAAGGAGGAAGCATTTACATTCCAGTGTCTAAATTAGCTATTACTTAATTAAATATAAAAGTTTGATGTGTTTTTTTGCAAACATCCTCACACAATCTAACTTTCTTGTTAACATATTGGTTTTCTTCATGCTTTTCCCCTTTTGTTTAGGCTCTTACCTCAGGCCTTGTTCCAGGATAGGGTGTTAGTTCCTTAGACTGGCATCTAAAGTCTAATAATGTAATTCTTGAGACTATTGTAGACCAACTGGGAATTTAAATTTAGGACTTTGCATCTTAAAAATAAATTAAATGTTTATATATACAGTAGAGTCAGTTCTCCACAGCCCTGGGGCACCTGGGCTAGTCCTTCCTACCCCAGAACCCATCCCAGTTTCCTTCTGCTGGCTGAAATTAACAATAGTGAATGTATGAATAAGCAAATAATTTTAAAAAATACAATGAAAAATAATTTTGCTCAGGGCTGCAACTCCACTTTAAATACCTTCCTCTCTTGCACTGTCCCTTTTTCTCGCAATGATGTAGGTCTTAAACATGTGCAGTGGAAAATACAGCATCCTAGTGTGGGAGATGTTCAAAATCAAGATTAGGAAAGAGGAATTTTCTCCAGAATACACATTTCATAAAGATAGAGATGCTCACCCCTAGAGTCTGATCTTTCTGCTATTAGGAAAGTCCTTGTTCTTGCTGCTGACTTGCTACACGAGCAGTGCTGTGGCTCCAGGGGCCCCCTCAGGCTCCCCTCATGCCAAACAAAGGAAGACTAATTTTCTGCCTGTAGAAACAGGTGTGCTGGGGCATGGAGACCCTGGATACCATGAGCTACTTAGAGCTGTACTGCGTTAAGGAGGATTCTGCTGTTTCAGAAGGAAGAGTAAGGGGTGGGTGGGATCTGTACTCCTGGATCGCCCACTATCACTCAGAAACGCTACAGAAAAATATGAAAGAATGAATCATAAATAAATAAATAAAGACATATAAATAAATAAATAAGCCCACCAGGAGCCCAGAAAATAGAGGGTGCAATTAAAATCCTTGCTCTGCTGAAACCAACGGTAAAGAATTTCTCTCCTTACCTATGTTACTGTTTTTCTCCAAAGGAGCAAGGTCAGTGAAGAGGTTTAACGTGCAGGGAGAAAAATAAACAAACAAAAAAAATAAGGATGAACTATGAGAACTACATAGACAGTTTTGATAAAATATTACAAAATGTGGTAAGAAGCCAGCAATGCTGACTGCTGATGTGCAATCTGCCTATCAAGGTGACCAGTGTATTTGATTTACACATTTCTAATTATTATGTACTAATTATTTCAAGCTATTAAATATCCTTAATATCATTTTTTTTTTTTGCTGCTCAGATGAATTCTATGCTTTTACCCTCTCTCTCTTGAATCTTTGTTGCTTGATCTCCACTGAACTGTGATACTCCATTTTGCATTAGATTGTAATGCCAAAGCTGTGTTCAGCCGTGCAGTAGAAGAGCTCCCACAGAACCCTACTGGGACACTCACAGTGGTAAGTGATGAGGTCGGAGTGGGCTTCAGTCAACTGGCATTTATCTGTGCTGTATATTTTATGGCTCTAAATTCAAGTAGCAATCACTTTTTAAAAATTAGTGCAACATCTTTAATTAGAGGAGAAGAGCAACAAAGAACCTATAATTATAAAAAAAAAAATCATATGGTTGATGCAGTGAGTAGTGTCTTTGTCGTCACAGCGAGTCCACTCTGCTCTTCAGTTAGGTCACTCCTCAGTCAGCTTCAAGGGCAATCACTACTAATTAACAAAGCTTTTAAAGTCTTCCAGAAAACGTGGCCCAGACCACTGAGGTACTGTAAGAATACTCAGACACATAGCTTTTAAAGTTGTCTGTCCCTTATGTTGACCTCTTCCAAAATGCAAGGCAGAAACTTCCTTCAATACAATGAAACCAAAAGTATTGTAGTTGCATTTTTGTGCCCTCCCCACGGCCATCCGAGTCCTTCTCACTAGAGAACCACCTTCCATGCTCCTGATAATTTGGCATGTGTATCCCTACACAGAAAAAGTCAAAGACTACTCAGGCTGTGCAAAACAACCATCTCCCTTCTGTACTTTAATGAGCAGAATTAGGACTGGACACCAAAACTAGAGGTTTGAGTTGGGTTAAATTTAGCTAGTGGCATCCATCTAGCATCTGAGTTAGTCAAGTGGCAGCAACAGCGTGTTTGGTATTGGAGCTGTGTATTTTGGGCTGAAAGAGGGTAGAAAGAGTAAACAAAGCTGATGCCTTGCATCCGAGGTTAGATTTTCTATTGTGGTCCATACTAGTAGAAACTCTTTTATACAGACAAACATGATTTCTTTGAAGAAACAGAGAACTCCACCACCAGTTTCTCCTCCTAACTGTAAGGACGTGCAGTATCACCAATAACCTCGCTAGACCCGAAGGGATGATATCATTAACTGCTCTTTGATATGCAGATCCTGGGAGCTGCTATTCTTATCCTGCTGGTTTTGCATTTAGCCTATGGAAAACACAAACAGGTTCTCCTGTGCTCTCCCTGTGCCCATCCCTCTTGCCTGCCCAGGCTGCACAACTGCAGTGGATGGGCGGTGGTCCGGGAGGAGCAGGTCCTGCTGCCGGCCACGGGCACACGGCTGCTGACGTGACCAAGCCACTGACCATCAGCTCTTGCCCCAGAGCATCACACACCACACAAGCCCCGTTCATCCCAGGGACTTATTAAAAATACTTTAGACCCCTTTTAATTTAAGCCATAATTGATAGCTGGCTTTGGCAAAGAGCAGTTTCGCAAGCGTCAAGGGTTTAATCGCAGCCACGCGAACGAGCTTCCCTTGAGTCACAGCTACCCCAGTGTCACAGAGGAGCATCCCCTGAGTCACACCAGCCCAGCCACCTGCCCCTTTCAGCAGGAGCGGAAAAAACCCACACACACCTACAGAAAGACAAGTCCTTAAAAATAAATAAACAGCTCGTTTCCAGGTGGAGGTCAGGCTCTTCTCTCAGGTAACTCAGGACAGGATGAGAGAACATGGTTGTAAGCTGTGCCAGAGGAGATTTAGGTTGCACATCAGGAAGATTTTATTCTCAGAATGAGTGATCAGACATTGGAACGGGCAGCCCAGGGAGGTGGGGGAGTTACCGTCCCTGGAGCTGTTTAAGGAAAGACTGGACGTGGTGCTCAGTGCCATGCTCTGGTTCACATGGTGGTGTTCCGTCACAAGTCGTACTCGATGACCTCAGAGGTGTTTTCCAACCTATTTGACTCTATGATTCTCCT